>JAQZBX010090684.1:0-12481 GCA_029593785.1 Cabassous unicinctus
AGGAACCCCAGAAGCCTGAACCCTGGCAAACGCCGGCAGCTGTCTTGCTCTAACACGTGGCAATGGACTGTGGTGAGAGAAGAAACTTAATGCTTTATGGCCTGGTAACTGTGGACTTCTACCCCAAATAAATACCCTTTATAAAGACCAACCTATTTTTGGTATTTCACATTAGCACCCCTTTGGCTGACTAATACAGTCCTAAAAGCATTGTGAGCCCTAGCACTATGTGGAGAGGACTTCTGAATCTTGTGGAGGCATCTGCCTTGCCCTACAAAGCCAGTGGTAGCACGTAGAAGAGGTGAAACTAAATGAGAACTGATAGATGCAGGTGGTCATTTGATCTGAAGGTTGGCAGGCCCCTGGTGTCCTTCAATAACAGAGTAGAGTAATAAGAGCAGAACTAGACAGTAAAGGATTACAGGGGATGGGAGGGAAAAGAAAAGGTGCCAACAATTTGAGAATCTCCTTAAAATGGCAGCCTAGGGGACAGTCCCTAGAGGAGGAAGCAGTGTTGAATAAGTCTTGCATGGTAGTTTTCCTTCAATTTAACTTCTTTTGGGCACTTTGCTTTGGATTTCACGTCACTAAATGCTGTGAGCATTGTCAGGGGAGAAATTTGTAGAATTTAATAAATAATTGAATTTTGTCCAAATGGGACTACAGCGTCCAATGGGCTTTATAGAGCCATAGCTCTAAAATGTTCTAATGCCCGCTAATGTTCAGGAGATAGTTAGCAAACTAACACAGTCAAGTGAAATGAATATGCAAACCGTTCTCTACTCTTTGGTACTTTTCCAGTCCTTAGAACGGCGTGTTAACATGACCTAATGTAACAGTTCCTTTCTCATATATCACATTTACTTAAATACTTTTCCTCTTCTCATTTTTCCCCTGATATTACTTAAATTATAATGAAGGAGATTATTTAGACACCTATCTCCTGGCTCATTGTTACTTCAGTCAGTTTCATTAATCTTCAAGGACGTTTTCATTTACCAAAGATCTGTGATTCATCCAAACATACAGTGCAATCAGAGGTAAATTGAATTGGGAATCTGTTTCCTGTCACTTTTCCTTTCATTTGTTCCACTGGCATTCCTCAAAAATGTTGCTTAGATAGATAGTTTTGTGAACTGAAATGGTGACTATAGTAGCTCAGATATCATTTTTTAGCCTGTGGAATACCTACTCACTCATCTTTCCAGATGGACCTCAAAGGTTTCTTATTCTATGAAGGCTTTCCTCACTGCCTTTCAGCTCCTCGCTCCAGCTAGAATTAACTTCTTCTTATTTTATACCTCTCCAATGTGAATATACTTCCATTGTCATGGTTAAAGAGTATGGATTCTTTTTGTTTCCTCATTTTTATGGTGAGTAATAGGTATTCTCTTAGTATCAACCATCTGGGATTGTTTTAACAGTCAAATGAGTTATAGCATACAAAGTTCTTAGAACCAAGTGTGGTGTATTGAATTGTGCACCCCAGTTTGGATGTGTTCTTGGTCTTGATCCATATTCTGGTGGGTGTGGACCCATTGAAAATAAGATCTCTTCAAGATATACCTTCAGCTAAGGTGTGACCCAACTGAATGAATCAGATTAGGCTTTAATCTAGATGACTGGAGTCCTTTATAAACAGATTGAAAGTCTCATGGCGAGAGAAATCATGAGGAGCAGCCAGAAGCTGGAATTCAAGGCAACCCAGAAGAGAAAGGAGATGCTGCCATCATGCGCATTGCCATGTGACAGAAAAGCCAAGGATCCTGGATTGCCAGCAGCATGAGAACACTATAGTCTTAAGAGAGAAAGCATCACCTTGCTGATGCTTCAATTTTGCATTTTTCCTAGACTTCAAATTGTTAGCCAATAAATTCTCACTGTTTAAGTCAACCCATTATATGGTATTTGTTTTAGCAGCTGGGCTAAAACAGGAAGTATTCAAAAAACATTAGCTATTATTTTTATTATATACCATATTTAATTTCTAGGTTGTAAGCCACTAGCCTACTGTCCTGGTTTGTTTTGGGATATGCAACCCTGGGCACCATTCATAGAAAAGATAAGCACATAACAAAGGAGTGATTTCCAAAATGACCCTCCTCTCTCATCCACTTCTTCCCTATCCACCAAGCATTAACTCCTATATATTTTATCTCTTAAACTTGACTCTCTCCATTCCTTTTATTTTTATCAGACTGCCATCAATTTTGCTTAGACAATTGCAATGACCTCCTGACTGATGGTCATTTTCCTATAAACCCTTGCTCTGCTGTGATCTGTTTTCTTCATGCAGCCAGAGCAATGTTTTAGAAATTCAAATCAGAACATATTAATCTAGGTTGAAAACCATTTAGTACCATTACCCTTAGGGTCAAGATGAAATACCTTCTTGTGGTCCATCTGATACATCTCTACTCATGCTAGACTACTTCTGGCCTTCTTTCTCACCCTCTGTGTTCTCACCCAACTGCAGTGGCCTTTGCCACTGTTCCCTGTAGCCCTCCCATCCTGGGACCCTCAGCTTGCAGCATAGGGAAAGCAGCTGTCCCCTTCCCATGAGGCAAGAACCCTCTCTGTCTTAATTACATCCTCATTCCTAGGGCCTAGAGCATATCATGCCCTGCACAAATAGGTACTCAGTAAACATTAGTTAAATAAAAGATGTATTTTGCATTTAGAATTGACTAGGTTTTCAAGCTGAAGTATGGGTCTCAAATAGTCTTGCTGAAGGAAGAGAGAGAAGGCACTTCAGTAATGCCTATCTCATGACAATTAAGTAAGATAACATGTAAAGCCACTAAGCACATATCATGTCATACACGTTGGATATCTTCTTTGTTTCAGGATCATTCTAGGCTCTGAAGATATAAAGATGACTATTATATGACTTCTGACCTCAAGAAGTTCACAATCTAAAAATTAAATATCTCCAAGTATTGATTGCATGAAATTCATGATGGTAATAAGACAAGTAAAAGGTAAAAGTTTAACAGAAGCAACTCCAATAGTATGGAGTAACCATGTTTCTTAAAAAAGCATATAATTTATAGAAACTCATGAACTTAAGGGTAGAAAACATTCAGGTGGGGAACACAAGGGAACAGAAACAAGTGATAATATTGTGGTTGTATAAAACACACTTTCTGGCCAGACAGAAGCTATAATCCAGACTATGAATTGGCCCAGAGGCAAGAGGCAGCAGTGATGGAGGTGTTCAGCTCTCTGGAAATTCTGCATCTGATGTGCTTCACTTGCTTTGTTAACAATTTCGTCTCTCAGCAGGTAAAGGAAACAACAAAGAAAAGTGCTATTCTGTATTTAATTCTAGCCAAGAAGAAAGAGCTTATTGTTGCGAGAAAAAGTTATATGAATCTTGGGAGAAATCAAGCCATCTTGGAATTCATAGTGGTGAAGAAAGGAAACAGTGGGCAGAGTCAGACATACACTCTAGACTTTAGGAAAACAGATTTTTCAAAGGTTCATAAAAAGGTTGGCATGAATCCATGACCAGAGACTCTGAAAAGAAGTACAAGAGTAAAAAGAGTTAGGGAAAATATTATTTAAAGGAAAGTAGAAATAAAAGTATGGATATTAAAACATCAAGAGAGAAAGGGACAGAAACTGAGATGGAAAGAGGGAGGTGGTCTAGGGTAGGAAGAGAAAGAGAGATAGACAAAGACCCTCAGAGACCCCGCCTAAACGGAGAGAGAGGGTAGAGAGGGCTGATAGAAGACTGACAGACAGAATGACACAGAGAGACCAGAGTCAGGGAGGAGAAGAGAGATGGGCTGGAGAAGCAGACAATGAGTGTAAATCCATCATAAGGTTCTTGGAAGGTGGTTCCAGCTTCCCGTGGTCTGGCAGTTGCTCTTGAACCAGAAGCCAGAGGATGCTTAGAACAAGTGATACAAGATCCTCACAGATGACCCTCAATTCTTACCCTCTCATGCTCACATGCCCAGAGGCTGGGTTTACCACAGGAAGATTTTCCTTCCCTGGGTTTATAAATCAGGGACATGACTCCTCAGGGCTAACAACTAGGGGTCTCCCAAACAGCACAAACTATAGCCCATCCTGGGACACTTCCCTGGCACAGACTCAACAGAGAATATTCTTGAAGAGGAATGGAAGTTTCTGAAAATGAAACTATGCTGTCACAAATGATCCCATTGAGGAGGAAAAGGGATAGGAAGGGGGAAAAATCACATTTAGCCACACAGGACCATCTCAGAGGATATTAGATTTTAAAAATGTATACAAAAATAGGAAGATTACTCAACCAAATATGAAAAGAGAAATGAATACAAAAAGTGGCATGAACTATACTTTAAAAAATAGACTCAGATTGGAAATCCAGAATGAGTTGAAGGTTTTGAAGTAGAACAAAGTATCAGCAATTCTAGACTGGTTATTTTGATTTAGATGCTATGTCAGTTTGAGATTATCTTATGAATCCCCAAAAGAGAAAAGATTATGCTTGTAAACTAATCTTTTCTTCTGGGTGTGATGCCTTTTGACTATATTGAGGGGCCCTTGATTAAATTACCTATTAAGATTAGGGCTTTGATTTGACCATGTCACTAAGGTGTGACTCAGGTTGGGCTTATATGAACGGACACTCCATCAAGAAGACACACCAGGACGAGAGAGAGCTCTGTTATTTTTGATCCTGGGGCTCCACGGAGAGATTCACCTGATATTTGCAGCTGACCTTGGGAAGAGATCCAAGACTGATATACAATGCCTGGAAAGACACGAGCCCTATGCCAGGAGAGAGAGGACGCTCTGAGAGACAAGCCCTATGCCAGCCTGCAGCTGAGAGAAAGGAAGCCCAGAGGGGAAGGTTGAACCCTTGCAGAGATCAGTGACCTTCGGGCTTCAACACGTGGCAACTGACTTTGGGAAGAAATCAACCTTGAGTTGGACTCTTCAGGGCTTTGTAACTGTAAGTTTTTGCCCCAAATAAATACCCTTTTTAAAAGCCAACAGATTTCTGGTACTTTGCATTGGCACCCCTTTAGCAGACTAATACAGATGCCCAGAAAAATTCTAGAACATTCATTCATAATCTATTTAATACATTTATTCAGGACCCTATAATATCCAAGACAGGAATGAGGTATTAAAATGAATGACCCAGTTTCTACCTTCAGTTAAGCTTGTACTCTAATGGAGAGGTTGTGAAGAGACAGCTACCCAAGGAAATATAATGGATGACAGTGATCCAGGTTGGAGAATGTGTAGATGCAATGAAATGCTCCAGAAGCCCAGATTAAAACAATGGGGTGATGCATGATCAGAAAAACATTGTGAGCTGGAGTCTCAATAAGGGTAGAATTTTAACAGGTCAATTATTAAATCGAGGCTGCTACTAAATAGATTATATGAGGTTATATTAATTAAGGGTAGGTCAGACTGCCATGACAAGCATGCCCAAACATGTAAATGGCTTGGTAGCCATTTTGAAAGAATATGCACACCAGGAGCCAAACTTCATGCCAAATTGACTTTAGATCTAAAATATGAGGTAGACAAATGATATTTTGACTTTGAAAGGTATTTATTTATGAATAATATCTATTGCATATTGAATACTTAGTAGGTACTTGCTGATACTATTGGAGGGCCATCTTATACATGAAGAAACTGAGGCTTTGACTGTTGAAGAATTATGCCCAATATCTTACAGCTTGTAAGTGATAGAACTGTTATTTGAATCTGGTATCTCTGATTTCAGAGCCTAAATTCTTCATCTCTATCTCTTTATTGTGCTACACTTATGGATAGGGTAGGTGATAATAAAGTTAAGTGGATTTGTAGCAACTGAACACCATAAAAGGGACAGAAGAGCCATGTGTAGAGAACCTATAAATGAGTCTAACTCTGTTACACTGGGGAGCATAAATTCGAAAGTAAAGCCCATTGCCAAATTCCTGAGCTGCCTGCCCAGCTTATAGTTTCTGGATATCTCTAAAGCTGGACACTATATTTTAAGATGGTCATTAATAAATAATTTTGTAATAGAAGGGGAACAAGAAGGGTTCATAAAATCATCAACCTAAAATTCCATCATTGCCCTTCAGGGTCCCTGCCCCTATTTAGCAGTGCTAGTTAACCCTGGCTTTGAGTTGTTCTGAAACATTTTGAAGTAACTGGACACTCACATACTTTTACATATTTTAATCACTCTGAATCCCACAGTGGCACAGACTCAGGGGCAGAGGTCTGAGAGAAAGAGATGGGGACGGTGATAGTCTCTGTACACGATTCTCTTCTATTACATTCAGAGCCACACACTCACTTGCCAGGAATAGTGGGGGACTTTCTATCCTTTCTGGGAGAGGAAGGGAGAATCTGAGTGGTGTCAAGAGAAAGAATAAACCTGATGATGCCAGAGCATGAGCTATCCCCATGCTCCCTCTCCTCTTGCCATCCACCAGATTGCTTCCTGAATCCTGAAGTATCTGATTACAGTTTTGACAATAAACAACTCCAGAAAAGATCAGTTTCTACAAACTGCCTTTTGCCTCTAATATTAATATTTCCAGATATTTTATCTATACTCAGTGGTATATGTCCAGTTTTGTGATAGATACTCTGAGGAAGCAAGCTTTCACGAATGATTGTTGTAGTTTCAGTATAAAAAAGCATTTGCTTTTCTCATTGCAGTTTTTTTAAAAACAACTTATTGAAGTATATCATTCATGCATGAACATACATAAACTATAAGTTTTCAGTAAACATTATGAACTCACAAATCTAACATGCATTACATCATACAGGGCTCCCACACATCACCTTACCACAAATACTTTGCATTGTTGTGAAACATTTGTTAACAAATTATGAAAGAGCACCGTCAAAGTATTACTACTAACTATAGTCCGTATCTTACTCCTTTATACTTTTTTAAAAAGGATTTGTTTATTTATTTACTTTTATACATTTGTAACCCACCCCCGCCTTTTTTGCTGTTTTTGTGTCCATTCGCTGGGCAACTCTCTGTGTCCATTTCCTGCCCTCTCTTCTCATTCTTCTTCTCCTGTCTTCACTGGGATTTGATCTTCAGAAACTCTGATGTGGGAGAGAGGCATCCTACCGCCTGTGTCACCTTAGTTCCTGGTTTCTCGGCACATCTCGTCTTGGCTCTCCCTTGTGTCCCTCTCCTGTCACGTCATCATCTTTCTGTGTGGCTTGCGGGGTCATACAGTGTGCCTGTGCACGGGGCCTGATGGCTCACCTGCACATGGGGCCTGGGGGGCTCACCCGCTCGTGGGGCCTGGCGACCCACATGCCTTCTATATTTTTCTTTTTTCAAATTTTTACCGGGAGGTCCCGGGGATCAAACCCAGGTCCCTTCATACGGAAGATGGATGCCCAACCATTTGAGCCACATCTGCCCCCCTGCTATCTCTTAAGGTTAACCAAAGATACCTAGAGTTACAGTCATTTCCCATACTTGATAGTCATATAATAAATCAGGCTTAGTTTATCACCAGCATTCTAAAAACGAGACCTAGGGAGAAAAACTAGGTCTGGGGATACACGCATGGTTTCTAATATAGTGCATGTTTAGATTACCCTGATTATCACAAAATCAGGACAGCGAGAATATTCGCATTCATTGCAGTTTTCTGTGATACACCAGTTGATAAAATATTATTTATTATCACTGTGATCAGAGGAATTATTATTGAAGAAAATCATATGCATATGCCAACAGGCATAAGGTAATGTGACACTTTGAAGTTTTGTGGACCCCAGAAAATCCTGTTCTTGGAACTAGTCCATTCCTATGCATGTAAACTTATTGTAGATGATACCTTTGATTATATTCAGATAAGGGAGCTTCCTTTTGATTAGATCACTTCAGTAGGGCATGACCCAGGTTGGGTCTTAATCCTCTTACGGAAGTCTGTTATAAATGGAGGAATAAAAAGCTGCAGACCTCAAAGACTCGAGTCTCTTGGACATACACCGACCAACTCCAGCACCAAGAATAGGTTTAAATAGAAGGGACAGATGAGTCATGTGTAGGGAAGACATAATTGGGTCCACCTCTGTTACTCTCAGGAGGACAAACTCTCTATATTTTTTGTGTAACATTTATATAATCTAAGTATCTTATAAAAAATAAAAATAATTATTATTAAAAATAAAAAATAATTTAAAAAAGAAATAGCAAGAGGGAAAAAAAAACCCGCAGACATAGAAAGAAGGCCTCAGGGACAGAGAGGAGCCCAGAAGCTGAGAGAGAAGGCCCTGAGATCCAGAGGCTGAGGGGAAGCCACTTTAGTCAAAAGCTAAAAGCAACAAGGCCCGGAGGAGAGGGGAAAGATGAGTTGATGCTGCTATTGTGCTCTGCCATGTGCCTGATTGCCCACAGCTGAAGCTCAGGGAAAAGGAAGTCCTGATAATGCCTTGATTTGGGTACTTTCACGGCCTCAGAACTATAAGCCTTCAACCTAATAAATCCCGAATATAAATGCCAACCTACTTCTGGTATATTGCTCCCAGAAGCTTTTAGCAAACTGAAACAGGTAATGTATCCCATTTAGGAATGGCATTATTGTACCTAAGCTACGATGATGATGGCAATGATGGGAATGATTTGGGATATGGCATTCTGGAGGAAGATCGCCTTTGGCTGAAGCTTGACCATCCCTACAGCATGGAACATCATAGGTATAGACTGAGCACCGAATTATTACTAATGAATAATAATAATGAATTCATTGGATGAGAAATGATGCCTCTTATGGAGGCCTATGTATAGTTAAGTCTAGGAATCAAGATCAACAAATAAGTCTCCAGGGCTAAGATAAAAGGATAGTACAAAGGCAGAGGGACTCTAAGTCACAGGAGCTCTCTTTGGTATTGAGACTGAGGGTATCAGTGATGACAGAGTCTTTGACCACAAAATTAATTATAGGGGTAAATTTATGTTTCCTGTGGGTGAGGATAATAGTTAACATTGATTGAAGGACTAACATGTATCAGATATTACATATCTTGATTTACATATATAATTCTATGTATTTCTCCCATCAATTGTGAGTTAGATATTAAACCTAGTTTGTTGGTAACTAAATTAAAGCTCAGAGAGATAAGAGTGTTTACCTGAAACTCCTTGGCTCTTAAGAGGTATTTGAATCCAAACTCAATATTTGCCCACTGATATATGCTATGTTATGACTTTCAAATATTTATATATATATGTATTTTACTTACCAATCAAGAGACCAACTGACTGACTGACTGATATATAAGTTGATTACAAACCCATTTTGCTTTTGTGACTTTCTACAAAGAGTATTCTTTATACCTTTTCCATAGACCCAGTGGAACAGTGGGTGGTAAATTCTCTTGGCCTTGTGTCATGGCCACAGGAAATATTTGGGAATTGGTGTGTCTTTTAATGTGGAAACTACATCCATCAGCCACTTCCAGTTCTAGCTACAGTTAAGAAAGAGAGAAAAAATGGTGGGCACTGGTCCAAAAAGAACTCAAAGAAGGAGAGGCATTTAAATATTTCCATCTTTCTCTGACTCTATTCTTAAATGTCTCTACTTTGGCCTTGATTTCATCCTTCAAAATATCTTTGGATCTTGCTCCTTAATTACTTACATCTTCATCTTCACAGCCTGTTTGATAAGGTTCTGAGCCCAACATTAGCAAGAGACTTTTCTCATCTATTTATTTAGGATATATTATAAGGCATAAGTGTATCTTGTCTGTTCTTTAAAGGCATAAGTATCCTGAGGGGCCTGCTTAAACTCTGAGTAACTAGAAATGACAAAGTTGGAGCTGAGACTAAAACAAAATACAACCCAGTAAAGATTAATTCATCACACAGATGGGACAAATTTTTCTATATAGGCAACCTGTTATTCTAAGATGGCCCTACACTCATTGGATGTACATTTACAGCACAGGTCATTAATGCCATTTCTTTTTGTGTGGTGATTTGTAGTTCAAAGTTCAAAGGGCAACCTAATTCCCAAGTACTTAGGGCCTCTCACACGTTCCAAACATGAAAGCATAACTAGATAGGAGTTTCCTCTAGCTTTCAAAATTCCTTTCTTCTGTTCAATTTTTGTTAACCTTCTATCAGTAGTGGTGTATTTATTTATATCTGTAAATCATTAGTTATATGGAGAGATGAATGGAAATACAAGTGATCAAACAGCAAAGAAATAAGTTAAGAGTCTTCCTTGCAAAAAAACTCTGATGTTGGAACCTGGGAATTTTATGGCTTGCCTTCTTTCAGTATGAGATCTGACATGCATGTCCCATTGACTTTGACAAATAGTTTTCTTATTGTCTGTATAAATCTTTTTGCTGTCTTATGGAAACTTTGCTAGGCCACACTTTTTCAAACTTCCAATTGTCTTTATATTTATCTCCTCTAGTTATCTTATCTATATACTCTTGTGACTGAAATCATGACTTTATTCCTTTAAGTCACCAAAAATCAAATAGAAAATTCTATCAAAATATAGCTGTTAGCTTAAGTTTTATTCTGCGGAAGGATAAAAGCTATTCTATTTTAATAATTTTAATTTGTTTCTGCCACAAAGATTCATTCATGATAGTTTCCTTTTCAATTTAAAAGACTTTAAATGATGCCATTTAATATTTCTCTTCTGACTGATGCTATTATCTGTTGGCACGTAGATTATGTAGCCTAGGAAACCCGACGTCAGCCCTGGAAGTATGAAATGTCTGAGTTCTCTTCCTTATTCTGTCTCTGACTTATTTTATGAAAACTGGTAAGTCACTTAACCACTTTCTGCCTACACATTCAAAATATATGTTAGATAATGATTGTCAACAAACAATGCCTGCTCGTCCTCTGCTTTGCATCAATCTTGTCACTGCTACAGCTCAAAGATTGCTCTTTGCCTGCGGGGGAGGCAAAAATTAAATGACAGAGAACAACTATGCGCTTTATAGTGTTCTTTATGTAAATACACCTTCGGTAAGTCGTGTCTTTAGAACAATGATAGAAATGCAAAAGGTTTTAAAGAAGACGTTAAAAACCAGGATCAAACTCACTGTTTATTTTACTGCTCTTCACAGACAGGTATTCACAGCATCTTCCCTTCCCAGTTTTATATTAGTTTCTGTAGCTAGGCTTCCACCTACATCAGTACAGAATTCCTAGCCTGCCTGCTTCACAGGTAATGCTGTACTTCAGAGTCATCCCAGGTTCTGGGTAGGTCTCAAAATTAGGAACACAGGCAGGCTTTGGAGTCAGCCTGATGTGAATTTGAATTTTGTCTCTACTTCTTTCTAACCAATCCTATGACTTTTAGCAAGTTTGGCAATCTCTCTGAGCCTCAGTTTCTTCATCTGCAAAATGAGGATGACCAAAATGATATGAACCTCATGTTGCTGATATTAATTAAGAATTAAATATGGTGATGTGTGAAAAGTCCCTAAGTGAGTGTTTAGCTTGTGGTAGACACTATATAACTGGTAAACATAAATGGTAGCTGCAAAGTTGCAGAGTGGAGAGATGGAAGCGCTTTCCCATTTATTTCTACCATTTCCCTAGATGACAACCCCACTGGGAGCTATTGGTCCCTGGGTGTGGAGCGGCACTTGCTGCACTCCATGGGTTAACCTCAGGAAGTCCCTGGAGAGTGAAGACAAGTAGCTTCATTTTTACCTTGCTTATCTCTGCATCCTTTGAAAAAACCTCTCCTTACCTCCCCCCATACCCCCCCATCACTCCCTCTTCTTTCCCTCCCTTAATGCTCAACATCAAGACTTAGTCTTTATCCCTCCTCTCCATATGCCCTGTTGGCCTTAATTTGCTGGGAGTCTGAATCAATGGCATAAAAATAACTTTTATTTGTAAGGTCATCACTTGTGATGATACATTTATAGAGAAAAAGTTTCAGAAATCAAGGGCCTTCCAAAAGCTGGGGATAGCTGATTAAATAACTAGTTCACAATGCCCTCTCTCTTTGAACTGAAAAAAGCTGATGTTGATTTCTCTTGGCACACAGTGCCAGTAAAATTCTGGGATAAAATGGGGTGAGGAAATCATTTTCAAAATGTATTTATATCTTGCACCACTAGTAAAATCTCTACCCACCTGTCCTATCCAATATGTAACTATACTCTTTCAATTTACCCTAGATAATGTCCATATGGGTGATGGCTCACAGCCTACCCTTCTCTCTTTCTTCCTGGTTAGCCTATCTTTCACTCAGTGGTTCTCAGAAACTCTTATCTTACTTCAATTCAAATCAATGAGGTCATAAACTGTTCCCCCCAACGTGGGACATGACTCCCGGGGATGAGCCTCCCTGGCAACGAGGGATTAATACCAAGTGCCAACTGGCAACATGTTTGGGAAAAAAGACCTTGAATAAACGGGGGAAAAGGTAAAGAGAAATGAGTTCACATGGCTAAGAGACTTCAAAGAGAGTCGGGAGGTCATCCCAGAGGTAATACTTATGCATAC
>JAQZBX010090685.1:0-12481 GCA_029593785.1 Cabassous unicinctus
ATGTTAGTGTATAACAGAATTGATGTATGTTTGTTTTCTGTTTAATTTTAAACAGAGAAAATAAAAGGGGTTATGCTCCTTTTTTCTTTTCTTTATTTTTTTCATTTCAAAATTGCTACCAGTGTATTCAGTGATGGACAACAGAGAGACATGCTGTAGAGTGTTTTATTGCCTAATTGACAAAGCTGCTTTTGAATGCGGTGGTTCTATTCCTTTGACACTACACACTTTTATAATATGTGTTAATGCTATATGACAAAATGCTCTGATTAGTGCCAAAGGTTCAATTCAGTGTATATAACTGAACACACTCATCCATTTGTGCCCCCCCTTTTTTTCTTTATAATTTTTTTTAAAATGGTGCTTAAAGAGCCCATCCTTTGCAAATCATCCATGTTCCTTAGGCATTTTATCTTTGCTCCAATTGTTAAGGAATGGTGGCTCGTCTTATAGTTTTTGTATTTGTGTCTAATGCACGTTTTAACATGATAGACGCAATGCATTGTGTAGCTGCAGTTTTCTGGAAAAGTCAATCTTATAGGAATTGTTTTTTCAGATCTTCAATAAATTTTTCTTTAAATTTCAAAAGTAAATAAATAAATAAAATAAAATAAAATAAAGCTGTCATTCCTTGTCTTCTGTTTTGCACCGTTTGTGCTTAAGTCAGATATTGGTTGTTAGGTTTTGTTTTTTTAAATCAAGTTTCCCCTCTTTTCTAAGGCATCCTTTATTTCCCCTGACTGCTTTTAAGATTTTCTGTTTATCTTTGGTTTTCAGCAGCTTGACTGTGATGTGTGTAGGTGTGGTTTCCTCTGTAATTATCCTGTTTAGGTTTCACTGAGTTTTGATTAAATCTGGAAACATTTTGGCTATTATTTCTTCAAACATTTTTCCTGACTCCTCGCCTCTCTCTTCGCCTTCTCGGGTCTTGATTGCACATAGGTTAGACCTCTTGTGCTTTCTTACAGGTCACGGAGGCTCTGTTTATGTTTTGTAAATATTTTTCCCTCTTCAGTTTGGAATATTTCTTCTGATCTGTCTTTAAGTTCACAGATGCTTTCTTCTGTTTTATCCACTCTATTGTTAATATCATTCAATGAATGTTTTATTGTAGATACTGTATGTTTCAGATCCAGGGTTTCCACTTGGTTCTTTAGAGTTTCCATATCCCTTTCAAAGTTCCCCCTATCTTCATTCCTCCTTCTCCTGTGGGTTGTTTATAACAATGGTCATAATCATTTAACATCTTGGTCTGCCGAGTCTAACATTGGAATCATCTTTGGGTTTCTTTCCTGTTTCTTCATATGTCTGGCAATTTTTTATTTTATACTGTACATTGTTTTCTGTACTCTAGATTTCATCTTCCCCTGAAGAGTGTTGAGTTTTGTTCTAGCAGGCCATTAAATTACTGTCACATTACCTTAAGTTTTAGCTTTATGCTCTGCTTAAGTGGCTAAGTTCAGTTTGATCTTAGTTGTCATGCTCTGCCTCCCACTAAATTAAAGATTTGGCTCTTCCCCTGCTTCACTCAAGCAGGCAGCCCATTTGTTATAGATTGTCTCATAATTAGAACAATAGAAAGGCAGATTCTCTCATAATTAGAACAATAGTAAGGACTTTACTACTTTTTAGCAACAAAAGTCTTTTCAGGAAAAAGTGTTAACTTCTTACAGAATATGTAACATCTGAATTTTGATACTGTTAACTTTTCAAGCTCAAAAAAGCCCTGGTTTCCTTGAAAGCTCATTCATCATTTATACTCATGAATTTATCCAAGCCTTACTTCAAACTAATTTTTATTTCAGTATGTGCCCTTTGGGGCAGGGTTGGCCATCATTCCCGCCATCTTCTCAGCCCCTTGTGAAGGAACACTGTCTCTTGGTTCCCTCAGTGCTACATCTGAATCTCCTACTCCTTCCCTGTTGCTTTTCCTACTCAGCATTGTAGTTATTTCTCTCCCCTCCTTGTTCATGAGCTTCTTGGCCTCAAAGTCTGTTCTTCATCTATGAGGACCACTTTAAAATGCATCCAGGGACTTACAGTGAAGGATTTCATCAACGGAAGGCAAGATTAACAGGTTCTACAGAAAAGAATTCAGCACAAGCCCCAACTAGGGACTTTGGGGTAAGATACTGTGCTGATTCACTACAATTCAAGCTGTTCCCTGCAGGAATTAGACATGTTTGACTGCCAAGGGCAAACGGGGGAGCAGCTTGCTTTTCAGAGTCTTGCTTTTCCCTGTCATTCTTTATTTATTACACGTTATCTGTGCTGCCTACTCAGCAATTACCAGATCACATCTCTGTTGTATATTACTCACTTGTCTAGCAAACTCTTTGAGGGCTGGACTTTTGGGAAAACATCTCCATTGCCTAGGAATATAGCAGAAAATATATCTGTGCATTGCTTTCAAAGATATCTCTCCTCTGACTTAATGGTGGGATGCAACTTCTTAATTGTAACCATTTTCATAAAAGCTTTGTTGGCAAATGAGAAGTTTGCAGGGGTGTTCCACAATGTTTTCTCTGGTGTAATTTAAGGAAAAGACAAAGAAAGTTTAAAGTTTAACATGCTGCATGTATACATCTATATAAACACACAGATTCCTACCCATGCGTACACTTAATATTTATAATCCATCATTTGCCCTCAATAAGACCCCCTCCCCTTGTTCCATATTCCCTTACAGGATGCTGTGTTTTTTAAATTAATAGACTTTGCTTTTTAGATCAGTTTTAGGTTTACAGAAAAATTGTGCTGAATGTACACAACAGAGTTTCCATATTCCATGCCCACTCCATTCCAGATTTTAACAGCTCACATTGGTGTGGTATGTTTGTTACAATTGATGAAGCAATATCGATACCTTATTAGTAATTGAAGTCCACAGTTTACATTAGGGTTCACTTTTTGTGTTATAAAGTTCTATGCATTTTGACAAATGCATAATGGCATATATCTGCCATTATAGTATCAGACAGAAGAGTTTCACTGCCCTAAAAATATTCCATGCTCCACTTAGTTATCTCTCTCCTCTCCCCGTGCATCCCTGGCAACCATTGATCATTTTGCTATCTATATAGCTTTCCTTATCCAGAATGTCATATTGTTGGCATCAGAGTATGTGTAGCCTTTTCAGACTGGCTTCTTTCACTTAGCAATATGCATTTCAAGTTCTTCTCTGCCTTTTTGTGGCTTGACAGCACACTTCTTTTTATGGCTGAACTATATCCCACTGCATGGGTGTACCACAGTTGGCTTATCCATTCACCTATGGAAGGACGTCTTGGTTGCTTGCAGTTTTTGGAAATTATAACTAAAGCTGCTATAAACATCCATGGGCAGGATTTTGTGTAGGCATCAGTTTTCAGCTTATTTTGGTAAATCCCAAGGCATGCCACTACTGGATCATAAGATGCTGGATTAAAAAGAAAAAACACCAGGGATATTTGAGCACCTGCCAGTGTGCTTACAAGCTGCCTGTATGTTTTCACCAGGGACGACTCTCACGAGGATGGATTCTGCCAGCCCTACCGGGGAATCGCCTGTGCACGCTTCATTGGAAACCGGACCATTTACGTGGACTCCCTGCAGATGCAAGGGGAGATTGAAAACCGAATCACAGGTAGGAGCTGCATGGCTTGGTCATGAACCCATACCATGCATTCAGCCTGCCTCTCACTGTGCAGCTGATAGCAACTTGTGCGTTTCATCACTTAGCAGCCTTGTTATCCTCAGGCGTGGACAGTGAGTCCCTGTCCCAGCACTCTTGCAATAGAGATTCAGAAACTTTTTTGAAGAAGTGGTTGCAATTGCTAAAATACTTTGCCCTAAAATGTTCCTAACGTGCATGTTTAAGTTAGCAAGTGCAGGTTGCTTAGAATATAAATTCACATGCTTAATTTGGCCAAACTGTGTGAATCTAAAGCATCGTGCTGTCCCTCACTGCACATCGGGACCTCCTCTACCCGGGCCAGCCACACCCACGCAGGCAGCCCCGGTGCCTTCGACATTTACTGAGACTGACTTTGCCTTTGTCCATCGTTTCCCCACTTAAACTCTTGGGTTGTGAAGGAGCCGTGGCCTTGGTTTCCGCCACCCAGGAGCAGAAGTTTCTGAGTTCTTAGACATGGGAAAGTCTACAGTGTAACCCACAGGCCCGTGTCACTCCTCAGTTTTCCAGGGAACAAGTACTTGGTTCACCAAGTCTGAGAAATATAGCAGATCATTTAGGAAACGAAGCTGCTCAACCTCAGACTCGGTGAACCTAAGTTCTCTATCTGGTTGTTAGCCCTCAGTGCCAGGCTTTACAAATGGATATGGTCTTCCTTGGGGGAAAGCCCTCAAGAGGTAAGGAAATGAAAATTAGACCAGAGGCCAGGGAAGCATTTCTCTTCTGCCTCTACCCACCTTTTTTCTCCACAGACACACACATTTTTGTCTCCAGACCCCATAAGGAACAAGAAAAATCTTTTTTTGAAGATGCCAGGTCCACCTCAGTTTAATTGGATTATCCACATGATAGTTCTCAAACCTGGCTGCATGTTAGAATCACCTGATGATCTTACAAAAAATTCTGATGCTCAGGATACCTGGTAGATTCTGGTGAGGGGGAAGGGTTAGAAAGTCACATGTGTATCACTGAAATTCTCTTTCAAATTTGGGTTGACGCGTGGCCTCGCCTTCAATTCTCAGACTAGGTGGTCAAAGGTCACTGGCCATGGGAGGGGCTGCCTAGCCTATGCTGGTACAGAGCCCCCAGCGGACAGAGGGCCAGGCATCCAGTGAGAAATGAAAGGGCAGTAATGGAACTTTGAGGCACCTGGGAGGCTCCATCTTGGTCCGGTGGAAACTGTTTTAGATACGTGGGAAAATCTTTGTATTATGCCACTCGAAGCAGAACTTTCCAAACTTTTTAGACCACAATATGTGGTAAATATTATACTTCCCTTCATGATTTAGTATACACATACTTACCTTCATAAAACTGAAACGAGGGTTCCATGGAACAGTATTCATCCTTATTAAAAAGCAATGCAGGGGAGCAGATGTAGCTCAAGGGGTTGAGCTCCCACCTCCCACATGGGAGGTCCTGGGTTTGGTTCCTGGCACCTCCTGAAAAAGCAAAAAACAAATAAACAAAAAAAAACAGCAAACAGGACAAACAAAAAGGCCAACTCAGGGAGCTGATGTGGCTTAATGGTTGAGTGCCGGCTTCCCACATGCGAGGTCCAGGGTTCAATCCCCAGCCCCTGGTACCTCAAAAAAAAAAAAAAAAAGCAGTGCACTTGGATTTTTCTCTTCAGTTTTATTTCATTAAAGAACAAAGCTACGTGCAGCCCTTAGTATGAACCATGAACTCAGATATCTTCTATTCTGTTTGATAAAATGCCAGTCATAGCAACCTAAATTAATTTTACATCTCATTGACCTGCAAACACTGATTCAAGGCACAAGATTGCCCTGCAATCATTTTTTTTCAGGAAGTTATTAAAAGGCTTAAACAACTCAGACATCCAAGCAGGCTTGTTTTATAACAGTTTTTGAATAAAAAGCTAGGATGAGGATTCTCTTACATTTGTGGCTTTTTGGAAAAATAAATTTGAAGTTGCTCTCAAGTGACTTCTCTGTGGTCAAGCCTCGTAAGGAGTGAGGCAGTTGTGGTGATGTCCTTTTTGGAGAACTGAGTGCCGCTTGCTCACTAAAACTACGTTCCCGGGACTCCTGGGATCCTGTAAGCTTTCCCATGGGAAAGGGCCAAAGAAAACCTCCTTGGTGTGACATTCAGGGTGTGAATTAAAATGAAGAAATGGGTAGTTTGATATCCTTGGAGCCTAGAATTCTGCTTTCAGAAATAAGCCCTCCATTAGTGCATTTTCAGAAATTCTCGAAAGGCCAGCTATGACACCCTATCAGTGGATTACTCCAAAAGAAATTCCACATTTGCCATTTGAAAACAGTTTCTACCTGCCTGAGGTCAACAGCCCCCTTCCATAATAACCAAATCCATAACAATAGGCTTGGACAGGCTTCAAAACTCAGCTTGTCCACTAACTGTGGGAGAGTCGGGGCCAGTCTCTGTCCCTCAGTTTCCATAGCTGCCAGAAGGGGCCAGGAGGCCTGAAGGCTCTGTGGGCCCAGAGTGCCCCCGTCCCCGTGGCCACTCAGTGACCATCATGATTAGGCCAATGCCCTCTGCCAGGTTAATTGATACAACCCGATTGCCTGCAAGCCAGACCCAGACTGGCTGGTAGGTGGACTCAATCCAAATTACCTGCTATTTTACTAGTCTCTGGATGGACTGTTCATTCCCCATCATATGTCTCTAAGAATCACATTACATAGAAACAGGCCCAGAAAGGTCTACGTGACCCGCTGTCATATAGTAAATAATGGAGCCTGGGCTAAAATTGGGCCCTAGCTCTATCTCCTAAAATGCCGAAGCCTGCGCCGGTGTCTCCCGTGTGTAAGGGGCAGCAGCGCCGCCTGCTGGCCGCGCATGGCGTGGCACACACACGTCACCCGTGGTGCTGGGGCAGCCCCAGTGGCTGAATTCAAACTTTCGTGTTCCCAGAGAGCACGATGCCCTCGCTTTTTTCCAGAACTTCAGCAGGTTGTGTCAGCAGAAGGGCCTCTCCTTCTTCAGCTGTCCAAGATCAAATTGTTACAAGCAGGTTTCCTCTGGGTAAAGACGGGTAAAGTGGGCCGAAGCTTTGGTGGGCTCCTGCCCGCCTTTGCTGCCTGGAGCCCCCCCCCCCCCACCAGCGTGCTCCCAGCCACAAGGTCTCAGCATTCTTTCCTGAGTCCTCCCAGCTCTTTCTCCAGCACCAGCTTTTTCCTCTCGCCTGGCTCCTCTCCATCACACACAAGCACCCTGCAACTTCTCGCTCCTATAAATCAAACCTTGTCTTCAGATCATCCTTTGACTACCCCCCCCCTTTTTTTTTTGCTCCCCTTTTATCACAGAGCTCCTCAGCATGTGTGCCCCTGCTCTCCCCACTGTGCCCTCTCCCACCCACTGGATTTTGGCCCTCCATCGACCCACACCCATTTTACCAAATACCCCCTGTTGTCATTTTACTCCACCTTCCGGCTGCATTTCACAAGCCGATATTCCATCTTTCTGGACACAGTTTACTCATACCCGCCTTGCTTCCAGGCTAGTTCCCCTGTCTCCCCTACGCCCTTGGCTTGCAGACCTTGGAAGTTTGGAAAGACAGGGAGCTCCATCCTTGTGCAATTCTCTTTCTCAGCCCTCCTTGAGACCTCCTCGAGGCCCTAGGCTTTGAATGCCACCCCCATCCCCCGTTTCACAGGCCTCAGGCCAGTGGCGATTGTGTCAGAAACATGAGTCTTTTCGTCATCGAAGCAGCAATAGCTGTCTGGGATCTTGAGCCAGGTTTTCCTCTTGGTTTTGTTCCCACTTGGGATGTTTGTAAACGGAGCACCAAGGCCAGGGCCTTTCAGGGTTGGGGCAAGTCAGAGCAGCTGGTGCGATCCCTGGAGCCGTCTCCTGAGCAGGCTCGTGCACCGCGTGGAGGTCGCGGGCCAGAGGGCGCAGGGCGGTGAGCTGGGGGTGAGGGGCTGTGAAGGGGTCTGAGGCCCGGCCTCACGCAGCGCGGTCCCGCCGGTCTTCCCAGCTGCCTTCACCATGATCGGCACCTCCACGCACCTGTCGGACCAGTGCTCCCAGTTCGCCATCCCGTCCTTCTGCCACTTCGTGTTCCCATTGTGCGACGAGCGGTCCCGGGCGCCCAAGCCCCGCGAGCTGTGCCGCGACGAGTGCGAGGTGCTGGAGAGCGACCTGTGCCGCCAGGAGTACACCATCGCCCGCTCCAACCCGCTCATCCTCATGCAGCTGCAGCTGCCCAAGTGCGAGGCGCTGCCCCTGCCCGACAGCCTCGAGGCCGCCACCTGCATGCGCATCGGCATCCCCGCAGAAAGGCTCGGCCGCTG
Source organism: Cabassous unicinctus (assembly GCA_029593785.1). NCBI lineage: Eukaryota > Metazoa > Chordata > Mammalia > Cingulata > Chlamyphoridae > Cabassous > Cabassous unicinctus. The sequence continues at coordinate 7,957 of JAQZBX010090685.1, forward strand.
TGAGTGTCGTCGGGATTCCCTGGGTCCCCAACTGCCCTCCCGGGGACAGAAAGGAAATCTGAGTTGTCTGAAATGCCCCAGGGAACCTACTGTGGTCCGCTTGTTAAAGTCCAGCGGGCTCTTCTGTCCACATGAAAGCAGGGGGCGGTTACCACGGGGACCTCAAAGCCCAGGGTCCCCCCTATTCTGATAGGGCAGTCCAGTGGGGTGTGAGAACAGGGGAGTTGGGAGTCATTCCGCCCCAGGGCCATGCCCCAACCCGGCCCTATGCCTGTTTTTGCAACTGGGGGTCCTCCTTGAACCTCAGATTTTCTAAAAACGGGAATCATCATCTTTCCTGCTGCAAAGGGCTGTTAGGAGCACGGGAAGAGACATGGGCAGGTTTCTACACCCTGCACTTGGAACAAAATGTAGGTTCTCAGCACAGACCCACAGACACCCCCCTGCCCTCCCCCCCCCAAGCAGAGTCCAGGGAAGGGGCCGGAACCCTGGCTGATTCTTAGCCTTGGCTGGGTTTGAGAAACCCTGGGAATGACCCCTAACTCAATCCTGCATTATTATGGAGGAACTTCAGGCTGGCACCACCCCTGCCTCGAGGCATCTTTCCCCGGGGTCCCAGCAAAATGAGACCCAAGAGATGCCAGGAGCTGGGCATGCCAAATTCTCTCTTCCAAGCCCGGAGCCTGGTTATATCCTGTTTGGGGTCTGCAAGGACAGAAGGGCAAGTTCCCCTTGCACGCGGGAGTCTAGTGAACACTGCAATGTTGAGTCCCCAGCAGGACCAGGAGGGGTGGCTCCCAGCAAGGAAAGATGCTTCTGCTGAAGTCTCTGAATACATCAGGACTGCGAAACCCCATGATGGGGTTGGGGGGAGCCCCAGAGAAGACACTGCCTTCCTCACCCAGGCTGCCCAGGAGAGCCGCTGACAGACCTGCTTTGAGGCTTTGGGCTGTGTTTAGCTTTGCTGGCAAGGCTGCCAGTTCCACGAGGGGTCAGAGAACCCAGAGCCCTGACCACCCCCTTGGCCACAGAGAGGCAGGGTAGCCTGGCAGTCGGGTCAAAGTGACCCAGCCACCATCCTGGCACCGGCACTTACTTGCTGTGACTTTGGGCAAGTTGCTTAAATTCCTGCATCCTCATATTAATTGGGTATAATTATGGTGTTAAACCTCGTGGAACCAAAACAAAGATTAAGTGAGTTAATTTTTAGAAGGTTCTTAAAACAGAGTCCAGCTCATTATAAATGCTACATAAACCTTTGTTTAACAAATGCATGTCCTCAGCATGTCAGAGAAAGTTCTGGGTCTCTGCAGTGGAAGTGATGTGGACGTGCCTTGCTCTCACTCCCACACAGCTGAGCCGAGTTCCTTACTGGGTAGCGATGGGGGCATCTGAGGGTGCAAGGCCAGGCCAGGGAGTCGGCCCTTTCCGTGCATGTGAGCATAAGTTTGGAATTGATGCCACTTATTCTGGGGTGGTAGGATGTGGGTACCTGGTAGATCCCAAAGGTGGTTTTGGGAACGTGGAATAACTTCAGACAGGTTTCCTTCCCCACATAAGTCCCTGGTGCACTCTAAGTTTAATGTGTGGATTGGGGACTTCTTTTTAATGCTGCTTTTCTGAAAATTTATGTAAAATGTTATAGTCTGTTGGAGATTCCAGCTCAGGTCCACATAGGCAAAGTGGTTTTGGTTCCTTCCTAAAATCACTGAAGAAGAGTGAACTCTGTTACCCCCCACCCCATGAGGGCCATTTCCCCTCAATTTTGGGGCCTCCTAACACATCTTCCCCCCTCAGATCAGCAGTGCTACAACGGCTCAGGCGTGGACTACAGAGGGATGGTGAGCACCACCAAGTCGGGGCACCAGTGCCAGGTGTGGGTCCTGCAGCACCCCCACAGCCACCACCTGTCCAGCGTGGACTTCCCTGAGCTCGGCGGGGGGCACGCTTACTGCCGGAACCCCGGAGGCCAGATGGAAGGGCCTTGGTGCTTTACCCAGAATAAAAACGTACGCATGGAACTCTGTGACGTACCCTCTTGTAGTATGTATTCTCTCTTTATTTTTTTAAGTGTTGACCAAATGACTGTTCAGTGCAACATTCTGCCCTGGCCTAAGACCCGGATGCTGGTGGGTGGGGGGTGCACCCCTCCACTGCCAGCCTTCTCCTCAGTGGGGTGGGGACAGTAATGCTCCACCATCACAACTACAACCATCACCACCACCATCACAACCACCACCATCACAACCACATCACAACCACCACCATCACAACCACCACCATTACAACCACCATCACAACCACCACCATCACAACCACTACCACTACAACCACCATCACAACCACCATCACAACCACCGCCATCACAACCACCACCACTAGAACCACCGCAACCACCACCATCACAACCGCCATCACAATCACCACCACTACAACCATCACAACCACCCCCATTAAAACCACCACCACTACAACCACCATCACAACCACCACCATCACTTACCACCATCACAACCACCATCATCACTTACCACCATCACCATCACTTAAAATAAAGCTGTCACTGCTTATGAAAGTAACATGTTCATTATAGGACATTTTGAAATGTAGAAATGCCTGAAGAATAATGTGCAAATCAACCAGTGGTGACCACTGTTTACATTTTGTAGTACTCGTCAGCCCTTTCCTGCATATAGTCCTGGGATATTCAACTGAGTATTGCATTTTTCCATGAATATTATAGCATACACTTTGTGTGTGTGTTACCATCAAATTTATTTATTTCCAAACTTTTAAAATAAACATTTTTAAATTTCTACAAACATAAAGCATCAGCTCCCCCTTTTCAATCCACTTTCTATCTCCTAGTAGATACACTTTTCCCAATATTAGTAAAAATGTTCTCTGTCTGTAGTTGGGAGCAAACCACTCATGTTATCCACTCCTTGTCCCCAACCATCCCAGCTTTGGAGTTTCCCACGCTTTCTTAGCTTTCACACCATAGACCTGGTAGAGTCAGGAGAAAATAGAATTCAAATATCTTAATGATATTCCCTGAAAGTTTCTCTGTAAAAACTATCAAGAGAAGACAGTCTAAGTTAATGCTTGAAAGTGTGAAAAGTTACTATCTCTGTATTTCGATCATTTCTGTTTCATCAGAAATTGCCTTGGAGAACTGAGATCAGGCACTTCCTAAGCAGGTCTTAGAGTCTAATCTTTTTGAAGCACGTGGCAGTAGGTTGGTGGAAAGTGCCATGAGATAACTGATGAAGAGAAATTAATCAGAGAAGCAAATCTAAGCTCACCGTTCACTTCATCCCAGCAGTGTTAGACGAAAGGCTGTAGCGTGCCCCTACTCTGCTGTGGTTGGAGTAAAATCCAGCAGTGATTACTTCCTGAAGGGTACTTTGCCAAATGTGGTGCTCCTTTTGAGTCAGCACTTCATGGTTTGGAATACCACAACCGTAGAAGAATTAGATCTGCAAAGAAAGATGCCCACCTTATCCCATTAAACAAAAAAAAAGGAAAGCAAGTTATAGGGCAAGAGCAGTGTTATGTCTGACTTTTTGGTAAAAGGAAAAAAGAACAGTGTGTATGTGCACACATACATGTGGACACCTATATTTTTTAGAAGTTTTGGAAAGACACACACCAGACTTTTAGCAGTTTCAGAACGTTAAAATAGAAGGTGTGTTTACAAATAAGCAGGTGTTACTTTTGTAATTAAAATTAACCCATTAAAAAATGTATGTTCTTTGACTTAGCAATTCTAGGAACCTTAGCTTGCAGAAATATTTGCACTTATGGGGAAGAAATACAAGGATATTCACAGCAGCATCATTTATAATAGCTAAATAAGAAACAGACTAATTGCTTATCCTTAGGTGGTTGGATAGGATAAATGAAGTGCAGCCATACAATGGAATATTATGCAGCTATTAAAAAGAATGCTTGGATCTATCTGCTCTGACATGAAATGTTGTACAGATACTTCATTCACTCAGCCACAAAACCAGGAACAGGAAACCATGGGTGGTATGGTTCTATTTAAAAATATGTATGTCTAAGATATGTGAGTATTATTTCATGTGAACCACATGAAAGTACTGCTTCTGTTTCAGTTTGCTAAAAGCTGCCAAGGCAATATACCAGGAATGGGTTGGCTTTTGCAATGGGGATTTATTAGGTTACGAGCTTACAGTTCTGAGGCCATGATAGTGTCCAGATCAACACATCATCAGGTGATGCTTTCTCCCTGAAGACTGGCACATGCAGGCATCTGCAGTCTCTTCCTTCTCTCCTGGGTTCCATTGATTTCAGGTCCTTGCTCTCGTGCTTTCTCTTTCTGCTTCTCTCAGCTTCTGGGATTCCTCTCTGAGCTCAGGTATGTCTCTGCAGCCCCCTTTCTCCATATTCATCCCTTTTATAAAGGACTCCAGTAAGAGGATTAAGACCTACCTTGGGGGTGGGGAGTGGGTGTAGCTGAGTGGTTGAGCGCCTGCCTCCCATGTACAAGGTCCTGGGT
>JAQZBX010090686.1:0-12481 GCA_029593785.1 Cabassous unicinctus
GACCCTCCTCAGTGCTTTGTGTTCTGCCCTGGGCCTCTGAAGACTTGGGAAACAGTGCCTAGATATGTGTGAGGTTCTAACTTGTGGCTGAGAATGGCTCTATAATCTGTTTCTGTGGCAAAGGAACCTGGGTAATGTTGCCTCTTTATGACTCCCAAGATAGATGCATAAGACTGAGTGAGTAGGAGGGTTCCAGACTAGAGGGTCCAAGAAGAAAAAAACTCTCCTACCTACTCTTGGAAAAGATCCCTCTTTTTCTTTGATTCAGCATTCATGGAGTCTGTCTCCAGTTTCTATCACTCCCCAGAGTTCTAAGCAAGTGTGATTTGTCTTTTATTAGTTGATTCTGAGAGAAGACTTTTCAAGCAATGATTTACATCACCATATTGATGACATTTGCTCTCTGCTTTTCTCATAATGCTTTGATTTCCATGAAAGCAATGCCCTGGGTCTCCCTAGAGGAAAGAAGATGAGGCAGAGAAGACCTCTCTTGTAAAGAAATATCGTCATAATGTGAATTAATTTTTGCTTTCTCCAAGGAGCTGGAGGCAGGAATTTCAGGCTCTGAAATGAGGAAGAGATCTCTCACAGATGAGAAGAAACCTTAGTGGAAGTAGAACCCAAGAAATGATGGCAAGCTGGTCCAGAGAATCCCTGTCTGACAGGCCTTGGGAACACTGGTGTCTAATATTGAATTTTAAAGTTTTCTGTTGATTACTATACTTCTTTTATGCTATCCTCAGGTCATATGATTCAGCCAAGGTTTGATATACTACAGGAAAGGAAGGGAAGGACTGAAGTCGCAGAGAAAAGTGGTGATGAGATTGCTAGATGCACATGGTCAGGGAATAGTATCATTGTTAATAATAATAATAATAATGGCGATGCTAAAAACTGTGGTCATAATAGCAAATATTACATAGCAGTTACTATATACCAGACATTGTCTCAAGTATTTTGTATACATTATCTCATTTTACACTCATAATGGCTTTATGAGGTAAATATTATTTTTAGTCCCATTTTACAAATGAAGCTGAGGCATAGAAGGTTGAAAGTTAAATAATTTGCCTAAAAGGAGAAACTGGAGCAAAAACCTGTTGTGGAGTTACTTCCAGCAGTCACCTAAGATGGGGAGTTGATCTTTTTTATTTGGAAAGTAACGTAAACTGTGACACTGGAAGGCTAGAAAACCAGGCCCACAGTTTCAACACTTCAGACAAGTTTGCCTGTGTCTCCATATTGCCTAACCCTGGCCCTGGGCCACACTCAGCAGACTTGGTAGCCTCTGAGACACAGTCCCACAAGACTATGATGTTTAAATTACTGATTCAAAGCCAAATTCTCCTAGCTTATGTTAGGAGGGAGGGGTTTATTGGTCTCTTCTAGGAACTGATTCTCCAGCCTGAAACATTCAGGGAAGGCAATCTAAATTTACTCCAATTTTTAAGGCAAGAAGGACAGTTGGATTATGGGGTTTCCAATTTAGTTAGGTTATATATTTAACTGTGCACATTAAGAGGCCTGACTTAAGTGTGTCAGCTCAGATCATCTAGCAACCCAAGCAATCATCTCTCCCCACCATTTTCCTACTTGCTCTGACTCTAGATAGCCAGAACAGTGGGGAGCCAGACTCAGACCAGTTACAGGTGCGTTTTAGTGGTTGCAATATGTGGTATCTTGGAACCACCCTCATTGGCAGAATAAAACTTCCAATTGATGTTTCATAGTCAATCCTCCAGGCTTTGCCAAGAGAAAATTTCCAATGAAGAGGATAAAGTTGTACATTATTAAATGTTTTGACTGGCAACAGATAAGATTTTCTTCATTGTTGATACCTTTTCTAATAAATTCAAATGCTGAATTTTAATTGTTTCCAAAATCCTTATAATTGGTATCAATGTTTGAATTGAAGGCAAAAAAATACATATTAACATTAAGAGATAGCAACTCACATTTATTTCTAGAGGTCTTTAGTGTCCATTGCCTGTTCTTATCTGATCTTCCTAACCCTCTCCAGAGGCAAGTAGATGAAGTACTAATGTCATCCCTATTTTGTAAATGAAAAAGCTGGGTTTCAAACTGGCTGAATGGAGGAACTGGGACCTTCATGAATTGATGGGTATTTCAGTGTTAGGAACATGCTCTCAGGCCCAAAGCCTGAATATCTCAACCCAATGTAGTGATTGAGTCCCACCCATTTGGAACTGTGATAAAATTCTTTTGCATGATTTATTCACCTGTACTCTGCCAGCACTCTTTATTTCATAAGAATACAAGAAGGCAGATAATACAGAATTGTTTCTAATTCTGTCCTAAAAAAATCAACTTCTTTGTCACTTAACAGATATTTTCAACTACCATCATCTGTGAGAATCACTGGATGTACCTGGTAATTCCATAGCACCTTCTTCTGAGATTTTACAGAATTTGTAAAATAAATTCTTTTGGCTCTTTTGTTGGTTTGTTTTATGACTTTCAGGATTGTGGTTGGGAATGGAAGCATCAGCAAGTGATTGAATATTTAAAATTCATGTATCCTAATCAATTATTTTGCTAGTCAGGAGGGCCATGAAGAACTTGTGATGAAGGGGACCAAAGAGGAGGGCTGGAATGGGTTGGAGGAAATGGAGCATAGAGACATGGATAGAGGGGGCCTGAGGGGCTGGGGTCATAGTGTGGCAGTGTCAAGGAACCCAGGTGAGGGTTGGTCACAGTTATGCAGTGAGAGACCAAGACAATTGTCTGGTTTGCATGAAGGATGCTAAGAATGTCTTCTTGTTTTCTAACTGGCTCAGTCAGTTATAACAGATAACACTTGCTTCACCTCTGCCTTTCCTCACTTAACAGATGAGAATACTGTGGCTTAGAGAGATGAAGTAAACTTCCCAAAATCTCACAATTACCTTCTGGCACAACCAGGAATTGAACCTAGACTTGCTCACTCCCATTCAGGCACTATTACCAGCAAATCATGCTTTCTAGGTATTCTTAGGCAGTTTGCCTAGCCTGGGTGTTGCAATGATGAGTCCATGGGTTTAACATCAGGTATAGATATAGCCAAACTCTAATTTTACCACTTACTAGCATTGGGACAGTAGGTATGAAAACAAATTCCACTGATATTTAATTCCATGAGCTATAAGAAGGGGGAAATAAAACCTACTTAGAATCACTGTAACGATGATATAACATGGTACATAATCAGGTCTTGACTAATACATTCAAATAGACCAATTAGATGGACATAAATTTTCTCTACCAGTTCTGACAGCTGTGTTGGACAGAAATTCCAAAAAGAAGACTTGTCATCTATTTGACAGGATAAGAATAAGAAACATTGATCATATACTAAGTTATTTGTCAGTTCATTCTAAATATCTCCTGTTAGCATTAACAGACAATTTACAAAAGAGAGAATATGCTGGTTGGAAAAAACATAGGAAGTTCTTCATATCAGTAATGGTCAAACAATTGAGAATTAAAATAAAAATGACATGAAATTTAGCAACAACACAGTACAGAAAAAAACAAAAAAAAATATGTCTATTACTGGTTAGAGTAAAAAAAGTAAGCAATGTAGCACATTTTGGCTATAGCAATGTAAGTTAGCAAAAAATATCAAATTGCAATGTCTCTGTTCTTTGTACTGTGTCTAAAAATGAGAAATTATCCTAGGGATCCAGAAATAATTTGATGCATAAAGAGGTTCTTCATGGTTTTAGAAACAATGGCTCATTATAAATATGACTCATTGACAGAATAGTATGCAATTATTTAAAATGATGCTTTTAAAGAGTATATAATGATATAGAGAAATTCTTAAAATTATAAAATTAGCCATGATAATATATTAAATATGTGGTATATTTCAAAAGTATAAATAAGTGAACAAAAAGTTATATATGGAAAAAGAATGTAATAAAATTCACTAACGGTGCTTCATTTTAGATGGCAAAATTAAGAGTACTTTCTTTTCCTTCCTTCTTTTTTAAATATTTCCTAATCTCTCATCATCATGGGTTATATTTATAATTACTTTCTCCCCTCTTTTCCTTAGAGGGTCTGCTGTTGAGCAAACTTGGACAAAACCAGAGCTAGCAATTTTACCTTCCCTTTTGTTCTTTTTCATTTTTCCATAGGCTGAGTAATCTGGGTTCTGAGAGGAGACAGTGTGGTGTAGGGGAAGGGTACAAACTGGGGGTTCAGAAGACATGGATCATCAGTTACTCTCTCACAACCTAGCTTCTATGATACAGGGCAGGGCATTCTCTCAGTCAAAATGTTAGCATTTTAAAACCAAAGGAATTTGGACAAGATTATTATAATAATCATTTTCTTAGTGGGTTTTTAGCAGAGACTACATGAAGGGGTGATTTAAGGGGTTCCCTGTAGTCCTTAAATGCGTGAGATCTATTATTGTTTTTTGAACTAGGGTCACTTAGGATTGTGGAAGATTTTCAGGTTCGAGAACAGACTATGAAACCTAAATTTTCTTACTGTATTTTTTTCTCCCTTATGAACTGTTTTTAGCATTTAACATGTGAATCAATTAAAGCAGGAGGAAGAGGACCAGATGATGCATGGGGATGGGCCAATCATCCTATTAAGAATCATGTTGCATCTATCAGTCTGCCATGTTAGGATGTAGTAAAAGTTTGGAAAGAGGCTATCAACCTCCGTAGGTCTAGTTATTGTAATTTTCCTATACTTTCTTATTTTAGTTCTTATTCACTCAAGAAATATTCTTTGGATAATCCTCTAGGTCTGGGAATATCAGGATTAAATACACAAAATTTCTGCTTTCAATATACCATTGTAAAGTGGGAAGGTGGAGAGAGAACAAATATAGCACAGAGTGTAAAGTGCTATAGTTGAGATAAAATCTGGGTGCTATGAGAATAGAGTGGAAGGCCTTATAATCCAGTCTAGGGTGGGTAAAGGAGGCTTCCTTTTAGAGTTGATATCTCAGCCTAATTTTGAAGGATATAGAAGAGTAAGATGGTAGAAGAATGGGGAAAGGATGTGTAAGACTGGGAGAGCACATAGAAAGCATGAGATGTGAGTGAGCATGACTGGATCAGGGAATTTAGTGTAGTTTAGCCATGTCCATTAAGAGACCTCCTTGTTAGGAGGCCATTGGTTAGGGTCTTTCTCAGATGCCTCTACTGAGACCACCTTATTGGTGGACTTTGAAGGACTTCTCTCCAATCTGATTCAGCACTTTCCACTCCTAATCCTTCTACCTCACCCTGTCCCCAGCCTCCAGGTTCATAAAATGGTACCTTTTGTCTTTGGGCTCCCCTGGCATTGAGAAGATACCCCACCCCATCTCTGCTGATACATATAACCATCACCCAGCACTGATCCCTGAGGAAAAACAGAACATTGGGTGAGCTGGCACTTTTTCTGTTTAACCTTTCGCTACACTATTGCAGTAACGAGTGAAGCCTTGACTGTTGCTTTCTTTGGCTTGTTTTAATCAAAGTCTTCCCAGACACCAATACCTCAGCTTTCTCCAGCTCAGCTCTTGAAAGATTGGTGCAGCAACCTGGGTGTTCAAGCACAATGTTGTTCTGGAAGAGCAAAAAAAACCTGAAGGCTCCACAGGGCATTTCACAAATGGGATGTTAGCAAAGTCTGTAGAACACACTCTGGCAGTGTGAGTGGATCATTTCCAATAGTCTAAGGGTTCTGTGGGGCATTTGCCATTGGATCTCAGGAAGTGCTGGTGGGAGCTGTGGAGAATTCTTGGAGAAGGCTAGTGAAATGTTTCCTTAAGCTTGTCAGTTCTGAGGAAAATCATTGTTGCTTCTCTTTAGCCAGCCACTCCCTGGCTGAGCTTACTGGTAGGTCAAATTAGAAATCTAACAAAGAGGCTCTAAGAAAGCCAGGGAATTAGTTCCCCTGGCCACTGCTTACTGCATTGCAGTGATGGGAAAAAAAAGTCATTAGAGACCAAGCTAAATTATGCCCAATGACAATTGTTTGCTCTAAGCTGTTTTATGGCACTTATGAATAGCCTACACACAGTGAGTTATTGAGACTCATACCTTTAATGAAAAAAGAATGTAGACTTCTTCAGGATCATTTTGCCCAGCAATGGGAGGGGATCTCAGAGACTTGACTAGTTAGCCTTGTCAATGTAGGAGGTAATCTTGTAAACTTAGTGAGGAAGAATGGCACTTTGTGGGGTCTGGCTCTATAGACCCCCTCCCTCAGAATGCCCTGAAAATAGATACTTTGCCTAAGGAGAAGGAAGAAGAGGAAGAGGATGAGAGGACACAAACATCTGAGACCCGCTGCTTCCTAGTTGAGTACTGTGTAGGCTCTGACAAGTTTAGTGCACCTGGGATGAGTTCCCTTCCATAGAAAAATATGTCTGGACCACACTCACAGAGGTTATAGCAGCCTTTGAGCCACCTGGTGTTCCCCTGGGTCTACAATGAGTTAATGAGAAGAGTAAATGATCAGATTGTTAAACAGACTCTGATTTCTAGGTTTGTTGATACTTCCACTGTTTAATAGCCCAATTAAATCTCCTCATGAAATCAGGTCACTTGGTCTGTTATGTAATCTGGATCTTAACTGAAAAATTCCCAGGTATTGAAAAAACAGCTACTGCTAAAATAGCAAAAACACACAATGGAGGGAGTGACATAAACACGGTCATTGGGCATCCACTCCTAGGCAACCAGGAACTTTCCTGAAGAGATTTCTGAATCTGGTTACCCAATAACATGGTCTCCAAGGAAGAGATTCATGGGATCTCCATCAAGGAACTCATGGCCAGGCCCTGGTCACGAGTATCTTGACAGAAGACCCCACCAAGAGTCCACATGGTAACTAAAGACCTTGTGCCAAGATTAGAGATCAGTGGGAAGGTGGGAGAAAGTTGCACTTCTTGGGATTTTGGGATACTGGTGCACAGGAAACAGTGGCCCCCACAACCCCTGGAAACCAGATGAGGCAGAAATATACAATGCATTCTGTTCTGGGGGCTGAGGCCATCACTACCATGACCCTTACCCAGTACCCACTGTAAGTTGGTCCTTTCTGGCCCCTACAAACCTCTGTTGCCATGGCCCATGCTACTGAATATGTTGTTGGTCTTGATGCATTGGCTATACGCAGCCTGATTCTCCTTCCTCCCCAAGCCCTGACAGGAATTGCTGCAGTTACTGGGGCAGGTGTAAGACAAGGAACTGTTAAACCACTGGTGCAGAGTGCTGTCTGCCAAACATCAGCTGTGGGGGGGAGAAAAAGAAATAACTGACTATAGCTGAGATTAAGGAAGCCAAAGTGCTCCATGAGAATATTTTTCCATTTGATAGCCCATCTGTCCTGTGTGCAAGACCTCCAACACCTGGAGGTGCAGCATTTATTACAAGTAGTTCAAGGCTACGGTGCTACTTTTGGTGCCAGCAGAACTTAACGTTCTGACTGTTGCAGAGGCTGTGGCCTTGGTTCTCCCCTCTCCCCATTATAAATAGGGTGAGTCCCTTCCAGATTATCAAATGTAAACTTTCTTTATATTTTAACCCACATTGTGGGGTTACTATGGAAACTTTCCCTCATCTTTTTTCCATTACCAGTGTATTTACAAATAAATTCAATTTTGAAGTGAGAAGTCTGACTCCAGACCAAAATCTTATGCTTGTCTTTCAGGCCCAGCCAGAGGTAATTACGAAGGATTTACCTGGCAGGTCTCACAGGGGAAATAGCCCGTCCCCATACATGAAGCACACAACCAGTGCTTTGCGGTCTCTGAAGGAAGATGTAGTCAAGGACTCAAGGCCATTCTCCCCTACCCCTACCAGCTGGTCAAGCTCTTACACATATCTGCATTCCTAGTCTAGGTGCCTCCATTCTGAGGCCTCCTTATTGGGGGCTCTGGCAGAGACCTTTCACAGAAGCTTCTCCCAAGACAGCCTTCTCAGGAGACCTTAAAGACACTTCTCCACTCTCAGTATTCAGTACTTTTCCAGTCCTAGCCCTTCCTCTCTCCTTGTCCCCAGCTCTCAGGTTCATAAAATGATGGGAGCCTTTGGTTTGGGGGTTCTCTCAGCTGTGAGAAGAGCACTTCCTTCTAAACTGATACAGTTGACCCTTTCTCATCCCAGCACCAGTCCATGGGGTAAAATGGAACATCATGGGAATAGACATTTTTCCTTTTTGGCTTCTTACTATTGTAGTATGTGATTAAATGCTTGGCTATTACTTTCCTTGGGTTTGTTGTCTTAGTTGGTCACCTTGATTCCTAGCAACTCAGCTCTTGACATATACCATAGTATTTTATTTATTCTATTGTTGATTGACATTTGGGTTGTTATTAGTTTTGAGCTATTACAAGTAATGCTCTATGAACACTCTTGATTTTGTGTCTTCAGGTTCACAGCTACACACATTTTTCTTGGATTTATAACTAATAGTAGAAATTTGCAATCATAGATTATATATGTGTGTGTCTGTGTGTGTGCATATGTATGAGGGAAGGTTCTCAGGAACTGATGGGAAAAGCCACCAGGAACAATGTAGTTCTGATTGGAAACAAAGAAGGAAGGAAAGAAGGGAGAGAGGGAAGGAGGGAGGGAGGGAGGGAAGGACAGAAGGAAGGAAGGAAGGAAGGAAGGAAGGAAGGAAGGAAGGAAGGAAGGAAGGGGGGTCAGACACTGCAAGGAAGTTATAAGAAAGCTTTTGACAAGACTGACATGGAATCCTTGAGTTTAAAGTAAAGAGTGGAGATTTTGATGAGGCTAATAAGGTTTTAAATGGTCCTAGAGGAGAGCTGGGAAAATATGTTGATTAAAGAAATATAGTAAGATTGCTGGTCAGTGTTGATGGGACTTTTGAAGTTGGTGACATGAATTAATAGTGGACTAAATCTTCCCTATCTTCTAACTTTTTCTAGCTTTAAGGGAAAAAGTTTGCAGAAGACTTAGAATTAGATTGGGGAATTTATTAGTTTACAAACCTACACTGTTGAGGCTGAGAAAATATCCAAATAAAGGCATCATCAGGTGGTGCTTTCTGCTCAAAGACTGGCTGCTGAAGATCCTTTACTCCTTTGTCACAAGGCAAGGTACATGGTTGCATCTGCTGGTCTCTCCCTTCTCTTCCAGGTTTCATTGTCTTCCAGCTTCTTGTTTCCATGGATTTCTCTTTCTTTGTCTGACTTTCATTTTCATATAAAGGAGAGGATTAAGTAAGAGTATGAAGACCCACCCTGAATGAGATGGGTCACATCTTAAGAAAAGATTCTATTCACCAAAAGATCCTTCTTACAATGGGTCCACACCACCAGGAATGGATTAACATTAAGAACATACTTTTTTTTTTTTTTTAGGTACTGGCCAAGTATTGAACCCAGGACCACTAGCTATCAAGGTCTGAGAGTCATATAAAGAATGACGCTTTATCCTCTGGGCTTGATGGAGTGGCAGCCCCACCATTTCCAAGGGCTTGTGCAGTGGTCATACCCTCCCCAAACACTTGGGTGGAGGCTCCAACATCTTTAAACATTGGGGTGATGGCCAGGCTCTTGGTTCCACCTTTGTCAAGCATCAGAGTGGTGGCCAGCCTACAGGCCCCACCCTCAGCAAATATTGGGGTAGTGTCCGGCCTCTTCACAATCCCCCAGGCAGCTAAGAAACCTAGCGTGCTTAACACTTTTCCTGAATGATGGGATGGAAGGCCCACCCTCTCCAACTTCTGGGGAATATACATGCTTTCCCCATATATGGGTGCATCTGTTCTATTGGCCTGAGACTTCAGCTTCCATGGTTCTGTCTTTGAAGTCCTTTTTCCTTCAGTTTGTCCCTTTTCTGTCCCTTTTAGTCCAAGCTTGCATTGGTTCCATTCATACAAGCTGTAGCCCCTTCTGTGAGGCTTTTCTCCCTAATGTTAGTAGTCAAGTCTTTTCTTTCTTTGCTTTTATTTGTTTATTTTTTTAAATTCATTTTTGCTTACCATTGCCCGAAGAAGTAGACAGTGGTGAAAGGTGGTGCTTATACAAGAAAGGTTGGAGTAGGAGGATCCAGTAATGTCTGTGCCGTGAATCACTAGGTGACTTGAGACCAGCTGCCCCTATTCTTTTGGAGTCTCAAATTCACCACCTGTATAATGGAAATAATTGGAACAGATGATTTTAAATAGTATAGGATTCTTCAGCAAAGAAAAGAGAAATGGATGATAGAGTGAATTCCCAGGTGATTTTAAATGAACAAAACTCTTTTGAGTTCTGACCTAGTACTACTCTGAGAAACTTAAAGCTCAGATGAATTTCTGTAATTAGTAGCTAATACATAAATTAAGCCCAGTTTGTACTTTTCTTCAATGTAAAAACAATTAGAATCTCATCCAGGAGCTTAATCATGTGAAATAATCAAATTGGGAATAAGATGCTTTAAGAACTTTTCCAGGTCCACAATTCTATGATATTAGGACATAAAAAATAAAAAAAAACATTTTAAATTCTGGTGATCTGTCAGTGTCCCAGAGCCAGTCAAAGTAAGTTTTCTATAGTCTATTAGTTTTAGTTGAATAAAATTAAAATACACTTCAAATAAAAATGCAGTGTAAGAGTTTTCCTGAGTTTCTCATTAATTTTTACAAAATTGTTTTGTTTCTCAGGATAAATCAAAGAAGAGACTTCCTTTCTTTGCTAATTATTTACTATTAATTTACTTTTTACTCCCAGAAGCATGAATCACAGAGATGAACTAAATTAGCATTTTTATTTTGGAGCATAAAATTCATTATCTGGCTCATTGTACAACAGATGTACTGATGGATTGTGGGAACATGGCCGACAGGATACGCAGATAGGCTCAGCTCTCACTAAAACAACAGAGAAAGAGCCAGAGGCTGTCTTGGGGACCTGCTTTGGGGTACAGAAAACTAGGACACTGCTTCACAACTCCCAGGAGAGTGAAGGTCAGCAGAAAAAGAAGCCAAAACAAGTAATCATGAGTTATTAAACCTCCTGGCTTCTGGGAACGGCTCTTCTCCCCCACATTGGAGATATTAACTTAAGGTAAAAACTCTTGGCAAACTGTATCTAACTGAGAGGAGATCAGATATCTTTCTCCCTGCCAGCTCCTCTGGATACATATAGAACAGGAAGGTTCTCTGAGTCATCTAGGAGAGTATTGGACAGACAGGGAAGCCAGGGGAAAATCATCGGTTGCTTGCCTCTGTGGCTGGAAGTGGCACACAGATCTCGCCCTCAGGACAAAGAGCCTAGGTGGAGCCTCTGACTCCCTACTCCAAACAGGAGTGTGATGGCAGATTCCCTGCAAGGAAGAGGGGTCTGGGAGGATGGAGAGTGATTTCTTTGTAGTGTGTTAAGGCAGCTGGACCCCCCCTTGTATATCGGAAGGGACCCCAACTCCACAGGAAGAGAGGAGGGAAATCTCCTCAGGCAGGCTGTCATGCCCAGCCGCCTAGGTAAAGAGAGGAATTATATCAGAGAAGAAGAAGAGACAGGCGGCTGATCAGCAGGATTCTGGTGGACTGCAGGGAATCTAACCTGCCCAAGGGAAAAGGGGCAGATAGCCTTCTGAAAGACTAGTTAATCTAAGGAGGCAGAATAGCTCAGTGGAAGAATTTCTGCCTAGTATATATGAGGTCCTTGCTCATATTTGAGAAGTGATCCAACAGGTTATCAGGCATCCAACTAAAACTTTATGACAGGGAACATATAGACATTCTCTTTGTATTACCTTTTCTTGGATCTTTTATTTTTTCAAAAAAAAGGGTTCCTTTTTTTTTTTTATTTCCCTAATTTTACTCTCTAAAACCCAGTTCAAAACCTGCAAGGGCAGACTGCAGGGTGAGTGATTGATGAACACCAGCAGCCTGAGAAGATCCTTAGGACTCTCAGAGAGAAGGCTGTTTTTCCGTATTTATTCATTTATTTATTTTTCTTCTGTCTCCTTTTTTTTAAACAAGTTGCTGCAGTCTTCTTTCTTGTTTGCTGTTTCCCCTCCTTTTGTTTCTCTGCTTGTTTGTTTTTCTTTTTTTACTTTTGTTTACTGATTTACTCTACCTATGCTATTCTTTTTCTCTCCTTCATCCTTATATTTTCTGCCTTCTGTTGTTCTTTCATTCCACCTCTTTTATTTGGTCTCCAATTTTTCTTGTTTTTATTTCTCTCTCCTTTTTTCTGTTTACTTTCTTTTTGCACTTTTTTCTTTCTCTCTTTTGTCTTTTCTTTTCCCCTCTTCCCAAAATTTCAGACATTTAATACATTCTATATATTTTTCTGTATTCTGTTTCTTGTTTCATTGTTTCTATTCCACTTTTCTAACCTTATTCCTCTGTGCTTCTTAGTCATGTTAATATTACAATTTCCTAGGCCTTATACAGTTCCTCTCTACCTTTTACTAACATTATTACTATTACTCTTTTTCCCTTCCTATCTCTATCTTTTATTCGGGTCCTAATATTTTTTTTTCTTTCAAGGGAAGATAGACAACAA
>JAQZBX010090687.1:0-12485 GCA_029593785.1 Cabassous unicinctus
AAGACCCAAACGCCTTATGTCTTCCAATGGCTGACTTGATCTTCAAAATTGCTTAAGCTATGTACCCACAGGAGGTTAAGATGAGTGACAAAGGCACCACCTGGTATAATACACTAGCCACAAATAGTTCAGCCTGGGTGAATGTGGTGTCCACACATGCCAACTTGATGAGCACAGGGACCTCACAGAAGAAATGATCCACCTGGCAATGGCCACAAAAGGGCAGCTGAAATGTAAGTGTGGACTGAATCAATGTGGTGGCTACCCCACTGAGCCATGCCATACAGGCCAAGACATGGCAGAGCTGAGGGTATATGACAAAAGCTTAATGTAGAAGATGGAAAACAGCAACATAATGATCATAAGACATTACAGCCAGGAGGATACACTCAGTGGATCCCAGTGCAAGGGAGACATAGAGTTGAGTCACACAGCCTCCATATATGATAGATTTATCTGAACCCTACAGGTTGACTTGAAGCTGGGGAATGATACTGCAGAGGTCCAGGAAGGAGAGATGGGGGGTGTACAAAGGAGTGTGGAGTTTAGAGTCCAAGACATACACTAAGGTGATAGCAGTGTTGCCTAGAAGGGTCATGAGGTAAAGGAACAAAATTACTGCAAAAAGAATGAGCTCCTATTGAGGCTTGTCTGAAACGCTATCAGAATGAATCCAGGAGGGCACTCTCGTTGGTCCACAGCATTATTCTGACTTTGATCATTCACTCCTGAAAGATGAAGTCATATAATGTATTAACCTCAGGAATTTTATGTCAAATCCATGACAATTAAGACCCAGTGCTGGGAAATCAAACTTAGGAAATAGGTGAGGAGAAAAGGCCAAAGTAGAGGATACCAGTGTATGATATCTTTGATTATCCCATGAGCACTCTCTATTGGTCAAAGATTTTCCATCTACCTTGATGACAAAACTAAAGGTCATAGTGATTATAAAGTTAGAATGAATAAAGACTGAATTTTCCCCCAAATTTTCATAAATATTAACTTTTTCAATGTAAAGGTAAAGGCATTTTGTAGAAATTGTAAGAAATATAAATACCAGGGAAATATAGTGCATTAGCAAAATCTACCAAATGGGTACATACATTAGGTAGACACGATGATGAAATACATCAGAGTGTAAATGATCATGTTTGTGCCTGCGATGCATTATGAGAATTCAAAAGCGGTTGAGGAAACTACGGAATGATAAGTTCAAAATTAGTTCTAGGGTGACATGGCAACTTGCTCTTAAAAAGATGTGTAAATAAAAATCCAGGCCTACAGAATTGTCTGAGTCTAGAAATGGAGATTATATTGTAGGGTAGCATAGGGGGGAAAAAAGCTAGTAACTCACTGATTTGGAATAATTAGAATAAGCAAACTCTTAGAGACAGAATCTAGAATATAGGTTACCAGGGGAGGATGTGGGGAAAGGGAATGAGAAGTTAAAGCTTAAAGTGTAGAGAGTTCCTATTTGGAATGATGGAAAGTTTTGATAATGGATGGTGTTGAGGGTAGCACAACATTCTGAATGCAATTAGGAACACTGAAATATATATCTGAATGTGATTGAAGGGGGAAA
Source organism: Cabassous unicinctus (assembly GCA_029593785.1). NCBI lineage: Eukaryota > Metazoa > Chordata > Mammalia > Cingulata > Chlamyphoridae > Cabassous > Cabassous unicinctus. The sequence continues at coordinate 1,586 of JAQZBX010090687.1, forward strand.
TGTTGTATATATGATAACAGAATAATTTTTTAAAACTTCATGGAACTATACTACACAGTGACTGCTATGTTAAACAATGGACTCTAGTTAATAGCACAATTGTAAAAATGTCCTGTCATCAATTGTAACAAATGTCCCACACCAATGGAAGGTGTTGGTGGCAGAGTGGTGTATAGGAAGCCTGTATTTTGTGCATGATTGCTTTGTAAGTTCACATCTTTGTTTAATAAAGAAAAAAATAAAAATCCAGTAGCTAAATTTGGGGATAGATTATTGCATTTATTGACTAATTAAAGGTAAGTTTGAGTCAATTATTCAAAGACTTTAAATGTCAGTAAACCTTTGGATATTACTCATTAAGTAAAACAGAAGTAAAGTCTTTGTAAGAGGTATGTGGTTTTGTTTGAATTTTCTTTTTAAAGATATGTGTCTATACAACGTAGTAAAATTTAAAACAGAAAACACTCTAATCCAGAAAATATGTTTAAAAGATAAATGGATACATATATATCAAAGAGTATATGAAAAGCTTATCATTAATTTTTTTAAAATAATGTTTTATATTCTACTTAATTTTCACATGCAGATCCATTCATTTATAAACAGTTTTTAAGAGCACATTTTAAAGTACTGTATACCTCTTAGATAAATAAAATTACTTAATTATTTGTCTTTGGATATGAAATCAGTTAATCTATGGATCCTTATTTATTGAATTAATATTGAGTTTTAGGTCCTAGACAACATATCAGGAATATAAAATTAAAAATACAGTGAAATCAAGAACTGTTGGCTACTAGGAAGAAACAAACAAGTCCCAAATTAAGTAGAAGTTATTATATGCTCAACCACATACTCTCCCAGCCACATATAATTATGGCACTGAGGACAGCCCTCCACAGGATTTCTTAAGGTTTGACGGATGTGAAATTGTTTCAGGCTATCTCTGTGAAACTTCTCTTCAGAGTAACCATAAGCAAATAGCTATCTAGACATGTGTAGAAAAGGGAAGAATGTGAGGAAAAACCAATAAAGAAAAGGCAAGCAATAGAAATGTAACAAGCATTTAACCATTTTCTTTAGATAGCATGGTAGGGAACAGAGTCACGATGCATTTAGTAGAGATATAAAGAGAATTGACATGGGTTTTGACAGTGGGCATAACTCCTTAATTTCAGAGGAAAAAATCATAAAACCCAACAGGTCATTTAGAAATGGATATGAATAAAGTCGAGGCTGCCAGTTTCAACAGCTGTGTAAACAAATGTTTCTTTGCACCCTCTATCTCAAGTACCCGGGTAAATGTTTCTTTATGCAGGCAGCCAGGGGAAATTCCAGGGAACCTACAAAATGGACATCATTGAATATGCAGGGAAAAGCATCCACTGAGCCACTTGGGGGTGAATTGAAACCTTAGTCTGAATCTGCAGGGGAATTTCCACCTACATCCTCTGAAAAAACCTTCAGATCAATGGGAAAATAGACCGAATGTAAGCTGTAGACCACACTTAGTAATATTTTGAAGATGTTCTTTAATAATCTGTAACACATATTCCTCAAGTATGCAAGATGTTGGTGGAGGGGAGATGTATGGGAATTCTGCATGTTATACGTGAATTTTTGTAAACCCCAAATTTCTCTAATAAAAAATATATATTAAAAAATGTTCAGTTTTTTATTAGACACTTAAAAAATAAGGACAGTGGTACCTCTCACATTACCAAGCTTGGGGTTTCCTTCTCTCTGCACATCAGAATGCACTGGCTGATTGGATGTTGGGCTCAGAAAGCTTCTGTTCCCTCTGATCTGTTTTGGAAAAGAGAAATGTGTCCTGCCATTTTATGCTTCATTTATGCTGAGAGACTGCCAGGTTTGGAATGTTGACTACATGCAGAGGTTCAAGAGTGAGGTGACAGATCTGGATACTGTGCTTAGTTTGGTCACTAACTCACTCACCTTGGAAAATTATTTCCTTTCCTTGGAAATAAGTTTCTCCATATGTCAAGTGAGGATGTTAATATCAGGTTCTTGATGCATCTAAGATATCTTGCCATGAGGAATTGAAACCATATTTACTGTAAAATATGATATCTCAGCAGTACCCCATGAACTGTGAGTCAAAAGATGGCTGTGAGTTCCTGGTGGCCATGATGATAATAAGAGACATTCACATCAGGCTAACCGGGTGCCAAGCTCTGTTCTAAGATCTTGACCTCTAAGAAACTTTTGAGTACAGTAACATGCCCAAGAAGACTTTAGGGGAGAGACACATTTTGAGCACAGGAGCTCACCTCCCAAAGTTCTCTCTGTTTTTCTCAAAAATTATATGTTTAATGAAAAGTTGACATAATTTGAGTTTTAGTTTTGTGCTTTCCAGCCTATGCTGATCCCTTGGAGAATCCTCAGATATTTAGCATTTAAACACTTGATCGTCCAATATCTTTAGGAGGTCTTAACATCACAAAACTGTAGATAGAAAACAGTGACTCCTTGGTGCTTTAAGAACTCCTTTTTCACATATGGGAAATGAATGTCCTGGTTTTGGATAAGGAAAGGAAGGGATGTTGAATACAAATATATTATGCAGACAAAACTGGTGGCAGGTGGTCTTCTGGTAAATATTAAAGGCCACCAATGGCAGCAGGAAAGGGACAAGGAGTATAAGGAATGTAATTGTGGGAGAACTAGCAGATATGATAAATTTTGTCACTTCTATAGCTGGGATTTTAGCTTACTCAACCAGTTAAGTAAAACCTTGCATGAATAAGGCCAACATATAAGGTTTAATCTCAGGTATTATTTTCTGATTCATAAATGCTCACACAGGACAATGTGGGGAGAGGGGTTGTAGTCTAAAAATGTTTCTATCCTTCAACATGAGGAACCTTAAAATCTACTAGGTCTAAGCATATCTACTCGAATCAATATGTCATGGATTATGGATAGATATTGTAAAATACTTAAAGGCTACTTATAGGAGAAAATGGGAGAGGAAGTCCTAAACTCATCCATAAATATCTGTTAAGGACTTTATTTTAGTTGATTACCTGAGGTTTCCAGTGGATGCCCATGGCTGAACTTTGTTTTGGTAGAAGAACACATTATCATTCCTATAAGAGTCATTTAAAGTGATCTCAGTAATCAGGTATTATGGTGAGTCTTTCTCACTTTGTCCTGAAATGGAATAAGAGTAAAGAAAAGAAATTGAAGAAAAATGTAAATCTTACCAGTGCCACAATTTAGGCATTGACATGAGAAAGAGTGACCTTGCTACCATAGGGTCTGAATGTTATATGCATCAAAATTAAGGTAGCACAATTACAAACATTGCTGTCAGCCCACTATACTGTGGGAGAAGACACCATATTTTCAAATTTTCACAAAGCCAATGGTATGATGTGAAGCCATTCAGCAGTCATCTCTCACAAACCACAGATCCTTTTTCTCTGGAAACACATGACCAAGTTACCTTTACTTTGCTCCTAGGTGACATTGATCCAAAATGGTTGGCCACCAACCCATTGCAGGTCCTTGAATTAATACTTTCATCTTTATATGTTTGTGCTTCCTCCCGTGGGAAATGAAAATTAAATATAAAATACTTTCTAAACTTGCACTATGGAAAAATTAAAATCATTTTAATAGTCAACAGAGTGCATTATTAATAAAGCAAAACCATGGCTCAGAAATGAAGCTGCAACAAACACCTCAGAAAGATGTCTCTGAAGTAAGATAATTATGATCATAACTAGATTGCAATTGAAAGAACTCTTTCATTTTATCCAACTCTAAAATAATGGGAATTTCCCTTAAGCCAGTATGTTAGTTCAACGAGAAGTTTCATTCAAAATCTTCCAGATTTTGATATACTCTCTAAACTTCTAGAAAAAATTGGCAATAAAAAATGCTGTATTAAAAAAAAAAAAGCAGATTTAGAGAAGCACATGTTGGTAGTAGGTAAAGATTTTCTTCTTCCCCCTGATATCTAGAGAATAAACACATTTTATTATGAAGTTGTCAGTTTCTCTGAAGTGTGGATGCATGCCCACTATATAAAGAGTTCATGGGTTGATCCCTTGGGCTAACCTGCTCCACCAGGAAATTCTTATTTAATACAAGATGGCCAAAGAAGAACATCCTAGGAGAACAATGTATTGTAATCCCTAAAGTCATAAGTTTCGTCATTTGATACATTATTTTTTTTATTATGAAATTTCAATAGTAATTCCAAAAATGTTCTCAAGGCTTTATTGAACATGTGCACAATCCTTTATCCATTCATCCATCCATCCATCCATCCACCCTTCCATCCATCCCTCCATCCTCCCATCCATCTTCCACATATCTTTCCTCCTGTGATCTTCACCAGTAATGATTTCTCATCATATTAAATTAAATCCAAAGTTCTTTGCACAGATTACAAGGCTCAGTTGTAATAACTACCCCTTGATTATTCAGTTCTAGTTGCAGCAGTCTTGGTTATTGCACAATGGTACTTGCTTGAATACATGTATATGGGGGAATTGTGGAAAGACATTGGAGTAGAAAGCTCCAGGAATCAGTCCCTCCTCCAGAACAACTAACTATTAAATAGGGAGTAACTGTCTGAATCAACTATTTCAAAACTCCAGAGTCCAGTAGAACACGGTGCAGCAACCAAGGAAGAGTTGGAGGAAGATGTGTCTGGATGTGTCTGCTGGTAACTCCCTTCTCTCTCAGGTGTCCTTGTTTTCAACTTCTTGCTTCCATCACCTTTTCACTTTCTGAATTTCATTCTCATCTAAAGGACTCCAGTAAGAGGATTAGGACCCACACTGAATGAGGTGAGTCACATCTTAAGATCCTACTCACCAAGATCCTACTTACACCAGTCCACACCCACAGGAATGGATTAACATGAAGAACATACTTTCTGGGGTACATACAGTTTCAAACCATCAGATGCTTCCAACTTTTGGAAGAGTATGGAAAGGATTGGTCTTAATTTTCTTGGAATGTTTGATAAATTTCCTCTGTGAAACAATAAGGTCCTGGGCTTTTCTTTGTTGGAAAGTTTTTGATGACTCATCTTTTTACTAGTTATTGATTAGTTGACATCTTCTATATCTTCTTGAGTCAATCTAGGTAGTTTGTGTGTTGGTAAGAATTTGTCAATTTCATCAGGTTTATCTAATTTGTTGGTATACAGTTTTTTACAGTAACCTCTTAAAGATCTTTATATTTCAGTGGGATGATAAAAAATGGCAGTAATAATGTCCCTCTTTTCATTTTGATTTTAGATTTATCCTATCTCATTTTTCTTTGTCAGTCAAGCTAAAGGATTTTCAAATTTATTGATTTTTTGGTTGATGACATATATTGCTTTTTGATTCTCCATTTCACTTATCTCCATTCCAAGCTTTGTTATTTCCATCCCTCTGCTCCATTTGGGTTTAGCTTGCTCTTCTTTTACTAGTTCTTCCAATTTTGAGAATAACTCTCTATTCTGAAATGTTTCTTCTGTTTTCTTACCTTCTTTTTTATTTTTTTATTAGATAAAGTTGTGAGCATATAAATCAATCATGTATAATGTGCAGATTTCTCATACATCACCCATCCACCGACACCTTACCTTGTTTGGAATATTTGTTATAGATTTTGAATTAACATGATCAGACTATTAACACTAACTATGGTCCACAGTGTACCATTGGTATATTTTTTCCATACAACTGCTATTATTAAAACTATGTATTAGTATTGTGCATTTGCTATATTTCCATGAGAGACCATTCTCATATTTGTACTGTAAACCACAATTCATTTTCTACCACACAGTTCACTGTTACACAATCCCATGCTTGTATATTCTATACAAATTGTACACTCAGTGGCTCTCACTTGAATCACAGACTTATGCAATCATTGCCCCAATAAACCTTTGAACTTTTTCCATAGTCCAAAAGAAAAAATCCCATACATCCCTATTATTGACCCTGGCATTGATATAGTACCTTCTTTGACATTTGTGCAAGAATATTACAATATTGCTGTTAACTATAGTCTATAAGTTATGTTAATTGTATTTTTACCTTGTGTATTAGTCAGCCAAAGGGGTGCTAATGCAAGGAACTAGAAAATGGTTGGTCTTTATAAAGGGTATTTATTTGGGGTAGAAGTTCACAGTTACCAGGCCATAAAGAATAAGTTTCTTGTCTCATCAAAGTCCATTGCTACGTGTTAGAGAAAGACAGCTGCTGACATTTGCCAGGGTTCAGGCTTTTGGGGTTCCTCTTTTCCCAGGGCTATGTTTCTCTCTGAGCTTAGTGCCTATGTTTCCTCCACAAGGTCAGCTGGAGACTATTAGCCCCTCTAGGCTTTGCTTCTCTCCACAAGGCCAGCTGTGAAACTGTCAGACAAGTGTCTCTTCTCTATCCTGGGGCCTTCCTTCTTTCCTCATGACCAAGCTCCTCCATCTGCTCATCTCCCTGGGCTCCAGCATCAAAACTCCAACATCAGAACTGTTCCCTCTGTCCATTGCCTTGCATCGCTATATTCTTCACACCTTATAATAGTGGTGTACATTTGTTCATATTCATAGAACATTATAATATTTGAGTTATTAACCACAACCCTCATCCACCTCCAGATTCATTATGCTATTCAGTGCCTAGATTATTCTCTAGCTTTCTTTCAATTGACACTTACATCCCTAGACTACCCAACTTTCAGCCACAGTCCCTCTTTCTTCTTTTTTAATGGTAGTATTCTGAGCTATAATTTTCTTCCTCAGGACTACCTTTGCTGCATCCTGTAAGTTTTGGTATATTGTATGTTCATTTTCCTTTGCCTCAGTTATTTCCTAAATTCCCTTATTATTTCTTCTTTCACTTGTTGGTTGTTGAATAGTCCACTGTTTAATATCCACATATTTGTGAATTTCCAAATTCTACCTCTGTTATTGATTTCTAGTTTCATTCCATTGTGGTCAGAGAAAGTACATTCTCTACTTTCAGTATTTTGGATTCAATGAGACTTGTTTTGTTACTTAATGCATAATCTTTCCTTGAAAATGATCCATATACACTTGAGAATAATGTATGTTCTGTTGGGTGAAGCATTCTTTATATGCTCAGTAGCTCTAGTTGATTTAGAGTATCATTCAAGTTTTCTCTTTCCTTATTGATCTTTTGTCAAAATAAACTATCCATTATTGAAAGTTGCATATTAACGTCTCCAACTCTTTATGTAGTACCCTAATTTCTTCCTTCAAATCTGTATTTCTTTCATATATGTTGGTGCCTTGCCTTTAGATGCATATATATTAATTACTGTTGTTTCTTCTTGCTGAGTTGTCTCCATTATCTGTATATAATGCCATCTTTGTCTCTTGTAACATATTATTATAACTACTCCAGCTCTATTTTGTTTTATGCTTACATGGTATGTTTTTTCTATCCTTTCATTTTGAACCTGCTTATGTCTTTTAAGTATTAAGTGAGTTTTTGTAAACAGTATATAGCTGGGACGTATACTTTTATCCATTCAGCCAATCTCTGCCTTTTGATAGGAGAGTTTAAGCCATTTACATTTAAAGCAACTACTGATAATGCAGGAATTTCTTCTACTATTTTGCTATTTATTCTTTGTAAGTCTTATTTTTATCATGTGCCTCAATTCTTCTATTAATGTCCATTTTCATATTCATTTGATTTTTTTATTATACAATAACAAGTACCTTCTCATTTCTTTCTGGATTTATTTTTCATATATTTTGCTGTGTTACCATGGGTTAAAATTTAGCACCCTAAATATGTAACAGACATATTTGAATTGATACCAATTTGATTTCCATAGCATGCAGAGTCAGTATATACAGATTCCTATACCCCTCCATTCCCCTACCTTTTTTGTACTTGTTACAAATTATATCATTGAACATTTTTAAAATAAAAACCATAGCTTCATCATTACTTCCTTTGTATTTGCATTTTAAAACCTTTTGTATTACATACTAAAAGCACAATACAGTAGTACTCTCACTTATAATTATCCGTATGGTTAGCTTTATCTGAGGACATTATTTTTTACACCACTTTGAACTACTGCTTAGTTTCCTTTCCTTTCAGTTTATGTAACTCCCTTTAGCATTGCTTGTAGGGCAGTTTTAGTGGTGATAACTTTCCTCACCTTTTGCTTATCTGAGAATATCATAATCTCTCCCTCATTTTGTGGAGAAAGTCTTTCCAGATATAAAGTTATTTGCAGGTAGTTATTTTCTCTCAGCACTTATTTCAACTCACTGTCTTCTTGCCTCCATGGTTTCTTATGAAAAACCAGCACTTAGAATAATTGGTACTTCCTTGTTCATAATATGTTGTTTTTTCTCTTGCAGCTTTCAGAACTTTCTCCTTGTCTTTTGCATTAAAAATTTGATTAGGATGTGAGGGGATACATTTCTTTTCATGTTTATATTGTTTTCTATTCCTTAGCTTCTTGAATATGCATATTCATTCCTTTGGCTAAGTTTAGGAAGATTTCTGTCATTATTTCTTTGAATATTCATTCTGCCTATTTCTTTCTTTCTTCTACTCCTGTAAATTTCACAATGAGTATATTGTTACACTTGAAGCTATCCCACAGGACAATTAGGCTATTTTGCCTTTTTTAATAATTCATTTTTGTCTCTGCTCATCAGCCTGACTCATTTCAATTTTCTTATCTTTAAATTCACAGAATCTTTCTTTGTGAACTCTTATCTGCTGTTGAGGCTCTCCTGGGAAATTTTCATTTTCGTTATTTTGGTCTTCAATTCTAGTACATATGTTTGATTATTTATAAAGTTTTTTAACTATTTATTAATATTCTCATAATATTATCATTGTTGTCCTTATATCCTTTAGCTGTTTTTTTTTTCATCTGTGGAGCATATTGAATATCATTTTTTTAGTGTTTGTCTGGTATGTCCAGAGAAGTCTGGTCTCCATTGCTGTTTCCTGGATTATGTTTTACTTTTGTAAGGAGTTCTTCTCTTTATAGACATTTGAAGGGTCACTCAACTTTCCAGAAGACAGATCTTCTTCCTTTCCCAGGTGTTCCACTGTAAGACTTAAGGCAGGTAACTCTTTGACCCAGGTTATACTGCTTTAGTAGTCTTATGCTGCTTTTGCTTGTAAGACAAATTCTGGGAGGAATTACAAACTGGATAGGAGTTTCCCAACTACATTTTTTCTAGCCAGATCAAGTCCAGGAACTACAGAACCAGCACCAGCCAGAGTAGCTTTCTGGGTAGAGGATCAAGTTGGGGCCAGAAAGTTTTCCAGGATCTTCTTCCAAGGCTCCCCAAAGCCTTACTTCCTTGACTTGGCACCTTTCTAGCAAATGCAGTCCAAATGTATTCTACATATCTAAGGAAGCAGTATTTATTTAGATCTCCTCTGTCAATTTTTTGGGGGAGGAGGAGACACTGGAACAATAATTGCCTTCAGGACCATGGCCACGGTGATCCAAGATAGTTAATCATGGTGATACCCCTCTCTTTGTTTCTTATTTTGTGTATTTTTCTTCTTTTTCAGTCTAGCTAAGAGTTTGTGAATTTTATTAATCTCAAAGAACCAGCTTTTGCTTTTGTGTACTTTTTCTAGTGCTTTCTTATGTTCTATTTCTTTTAGTTCTGCTCTAATCTTTGATATTTCCTTCTTTCTACTTCCTTTGGGGTTAGTCTGTTCTTCTTTTCCTAATTCCTCCAGGCGTGTATTTAGGTCCTTGATTTTGGCCCTTCCATTTTTTTTTGACACATGCATTTATGGCTATGAATTTCCCTCTCAGTACACCTTTTGCTGCATCCCATAGGTTTTGATAAGTAATGTTGTCATTTTCATTCATTTCAAGGTAGTTACTGATTTCTTTTGAGATTTTCTCCTGGACACATTGTTTGTCTAAGTGTGTTTTGCTTAATTTCCATATCTTTGTGTCTAATCTGGCTCTCTGGCCATTACTGTTTTCCAGTTTCATTCCATTGTGGTCAGAGAAATTATTTTGTATAATTACAATGTTTCTGAATTCTTTGAGAATTTTTCTGTGGCCTAGCATGTGATCTATCTTGGAGAATGATCCATGTGCACTCAAGAAGAATATTTCTGCTGTATTTGGGTCTAGTGTTCTGTATATATCTATTAGATCCAGACACTCTAATGTATTACTCAAATTATTTATTTCTTTATCAATTCTCTGACAAGATGTCATGTCTAATTATGATAATGATGTATTAAAATCCTCTACTATACTTGTAGAGGCAACTAATTCTCCAATTTGTTTTTCCAATGTTTTCCTCACATATTTTGATGCACCCTGCTTTGATGCATAAATATTTATGAATGTTCTTTCTTCTTCATAGCTTACTGTTTTTATTAATATATAGGAACCCACAGAAATAAAGAGTATCATAAGAGGATATTTTGAAAATTATATGCCAACAACAAGGATAATTTAGAGGAAAATGTTTTTTACAAATTCCTAGAAACACACAAGCAGCCTGCATTGATGAAAGAAGAAATCAATGAACTCAACAGACCAATCAGAAGTAAAAACATAGACTTACTCATCACAAACCTCCCAACTAAAATGAGGCCAGGACTAGATGGTTTCCCAGGTGAATTCTACCAAATGTTACCAAAAAAACTAAAACCAATCCTGCTTAAACTTTTCCAAAAAAATAAGTAGAAGAACAATGCCTAACACATTCTATGAGGGACAATGTTACCCTAATAACAAAACCAAACAAAGAAGCCATAAGAAATGAAAAAAGATCAATCTCTTTAATGAAACTAGATGCTAAAATTCTCAAGAAAACACATGCTAATTGTATTCAACAACATACAAAATGAATTTGAAAACCATGAACAAATGGATTTCATACTGG
>JAQZBX010090688.1:0-12482 GCA_029593785.1 Cabassous unicinctus
TAATTTTACCTCTTTTGCTTTCCCTGGCCCTATTCTTTTTCTTTCAGGGAACATAGAACACAGCAAGGAAATAGAAAAAGAAGAACAAATTGTCAAAGAGAAAACTTAACACACACACAAATCCAGCAGCTAAATAAAACTCTAGAGCAGAGAGAGAAACTAATCAAGTGAGTAAACCCATAAAGATAAAAAGATGACAAGAGGGCAACAAAAATTACAAATCATACTGAGAAACTGGAAGACATGGACCAGTCCAATGAACAAATTAAAAACCAAGAAGAGCTGCAGACCACTGAACCATTAATCAAAGCTGCTCAAACAATCATCATGGACCAACTTAATGAAATTCAGGAAGAGATTAAAGATATTAAGAATACATTGGGGGGACATACTGAAGAAATTATAAACATACATAAAAAATATAACAGATGTGATGGTGATGAATGGCAAACTCCAAGAAATCAAAAAGACACTGGAATCACATAACAACAGATTTGAACAGGCAGAAGAAAGAATTAGTGATGTGGAAGATAGTACATCTGAAATCAACAGAGCGTAGAGGAAATAGATACTAAGATATAAAAAATCCAGCAGGGACTTAGGGATTTTAACGTCAATACAAAACACACCAACATTTGCATTATATGCACCCTAGAGAGAGAAGTGAAGGGAAAGGGTACGGAAGGAGTGTTGAAGAAAATAACACTTCAGGCTTTCAGGGCTGAAAACTTCCCAACACTTTTGAAGGAGATGGATGTGCATGTCCAAGAAGCACAGCACACTCCAGACAGTATAAATCCCAACAGACCTATTCCAAGATATATCCTTGTCAAAACTTCCAATGCTCAAGACAAAGTAGCAAGAGAAAGCAGAACCATCACGTACAAGGGAAGCTCAATAAGATTAAGTGCTGATTTCTCATCTGAAACCATGGAGGCAAGAATGTAGTGGTATGACAGTCAAGGTACTAAAAGAAAAAAAAAACTTCCAGCCAAGAATTCTCTATCCAGGAAGGCTGGCATTCAAAAATGATGGCGAGCTCAAAATATTCACAGATAAACAGAAAGTAAGAGAGTATGCCAATAAGAAACCTGCTTTCCAAGAAATACTAAAGGATGTTCTGCAGGATGAAAGGAAAAAAGAGGAGAGAGAGGGTTAGAGGAGAGTGTAAGAACAATTAAAAGGACAAAAAAATAAATAAAAACAACATATGACATACTTAAGCCCAAATAAAATATGGCTAATGTAAGAAATTCCTTGAGAGTAAAAACATTAAATGTTAATGGATTAAACCCACCATGCAAGAGACAAAGATTGGCAGAATGGATAAGGAAATATGACCCATCTATATATTGTGTACAAGAAACTCACTGTAGACCCAGGGATTCAAGCAGACTGAAAATGAATGACTGGAAAACAATTTTACAAGCAAACAATAACCAAAAATGGACAGGAATAGCTATACTAATACCAGGCAAAACAGACTTTAAATGCAAACCTATTGTAAGAGACAAAGATGGACATTATATATTAGTAAAAGGGGTAATCTTTCAAGAAGAAAGAACAATCATAAACATTTATGAACCTAATCAGGGTGCCTCAAAATAAATGAGGCAAACACTGGAAAGACTATGTAGAGAAAGAGATGCCTCTACAATTGTAGGGGGGGACTTTTTTTTTATGCCATTAACACCATTAGACAGAACATCTCAACAGAGAATCAATAAAGAAACAAAAACTGTGAATAATACCTTAGAAGATCTGAACCTAATATACATACAGAACACTACACCCAAATACAGTGGGATATACATTCTTCTCGAGTGCACATAGATCATACTCCAAGAGAGACCACATGCTAGGTCACAGAACAACTCTCAATGAATTCAGAAAGATTGAGATCATACAAAATAATTTCTCTGATCAAATGGAATGAATTTAGAAATCATTAAGGGCCAGAGAACCCGCTTATGCACAAAGATATGGAAGTAAAACAACACATTCTTAGACAAACAGTGGGTCAAGGGGGAAATCTCAAAAGAAATCAGTAGCTATCTTGAAATGAAGGAAAACTACAACACAACATATCAAAACCTATAGGATGCACAAAAGATGTACTGGAAGGGAAATTCATAGCCATAAATTCATATATCAAAAAAGAAGAAAGAGCTAAAATTGAAGAGCTAACTAAACACCTGGGGGAATAGGAAAAGCAACAACAAACTAGCCCCAAAGGAAGTAGAAAGAAGGAAATAACAAAGATTAGAGCAGAACTAAGCAAAATAGAAATTAAGAAATCACTAGAAAAGAAAATAAACAAAACCAAAAGCTGGTTCTTCAAGAAGATCAATAGAATTGACAATCCCTTAGCCAGACTAACAAAGAAAAAGAGATAGCAGATGCAAATACACAAAATAAGAAATGAGGAAGGAGATATCACCACTGACCCCACAGAAATCAAGAGTTTCATAAGAGGATAATTTCAACAATTATATGCCAACAAGAATGATAATTTAGAGGAAATAGAAAAATTCTTACAAAGTCACAAGCAGCCTACATTGATGAAAGAAGAAATAAAAAACTCAACAGTCCAATTACAAGTAAAGAGATAGAATCATTCATCAAAATCCTCCCAACTAAAAAGAGCCCAGGACCAAATGGCTTCACAGATGAATTCTACCAAACATTCCAGAAAGAACTAACACCACTCCTGCTTAAGCTCTTCCAAAAAGTAGAAGTAGAAGGAACATTGCCTAACTCATTCTATGATGCCAACATTACCCTAATACCAATCTAAAGATGCCACAAGTAAGGAAAATTGCAGACCAATCTGTCTAATGAACCTAGATTCTAAAATCCTGAACAAAATGCTTGCTAATTGCATTCAACAGCATATCAAATGAAGTTTACACCATAACCAAGTGGATTTCATCCCGGGTATGGAAGGATAGTTCAACATAAGAAAATCAATCAATGTAATACACCCCATAAACAAATTGAAAGAAAAAAATCACATGATCATCTCTATTGATGCAGAAAAAGCATTTGACAAAATACAGCATCATTTCCTGATAAAAACACTACAAAAGATAGGAATAGAAGGAAACTTTCTGAACATAATAAAGAGTATAACGAAAAGCCCAGAGCTAATATCATCTTCAATGGTGAAATCCTAAAAGCTTTCCCTCTAAGATCAGGAAATAAACAAGAATGCACTCTATAATCGCTCTTATTTAACATTGTGTTAGAAGCACTTGCTCGAGCATTGAGACAAGAAAAAGATATAAAAGGCAACCCAATTGGAAAGAAGTAAAAATTTCAGTATTTGCAGATGACATGATCCTATACCTGGAAAGCCCTGAGAAATCTACAACAAAGCTTCAAGAACTTATAAATGAGATCAGTAAAGTCGCAGGCTATAAGATCAATACTCAAAAAATCATTAGCATTTCTGTTTATCAATAATGGGCAATCTGAGGAGGAAATCAAGAAACAAATACCATTTACAATAGTAACTAAAAGAATCAAATACCCAGGAATAAATTTAACTAAAGATGTAAAGGACTTATATACAGAAAACTACGTAACACTGTTAAAGGAAGTCAAAGAAGGCTTAAATTAATAGAAGAATATTCCCTGTTCATTGGTAGGAAGACTAAATATTATTAAAATGTCTATCTTACCCAAACTAATCTAGATATTTAACGCAATCCCAATAAAAAATAATACAGCATTTTATAATGAATTGGAAAAAAAACTACAATAATTTTTTGGAAGGATAAGAGGCCCTGAATCACCAAGGACATAATGAAAAAGAGAAATGATATTGGAGGTATCACACTACCTGACTTTAGAACATAATACAAAGCTACCGTGGTCAAAACTGCAAGGTATTGGCACAAGGATAGGCATACCAACCAATAAAAACACATAGAGACACTGGGGAATGAGTGGGGCAAGCTGCCATGGTACAGACAGGACAACAGATATTGCAGTGATGAAAGGCAAAATGTCAAAAAAAATTTTTTTTTATTGTATTTCATTTTTTTAATATCCCACTCTTAATTTTATTTTATTTTTAGTGTTTTAAAATTTTTGTGTAATTTATCTCATATTTAATCTAATAATTATTATTTCATTATCCTATTAATTTTGTGCATCTATTTTAATGGTTTCATCTTTGAAGAAGCTTTGGATCACAGAAGGATTACAACTGGGATGGGGGAGTATTATTGGTGTGAGGTGTCAGGGATGGGGGATTCATGGGAAGAAGTTCACCTGAGCATACATATAAGGTATATAAAAATGTTCAAATGTTCATGGGGCATCATCATGGTGGGTTGAGACTCACACAATAAATGAGAGTATACTGAATTCCCAACCTGGAGAGCTCTGCCACATTCTCTATGTGCAGGGGCAGTGACTGGTGAAGGAGGATGATCAACTGATGGGCCCTTGATATTGATGACTAGGCTTGTGAGTCTTTGCTCCTGAAATTGAAACTTAGTATTGTTATGGGGTGCCTAAGTTTTGCCTCCTGAGGGTCTCCTTGTTGCTCAAATGTGGCCTATCTCTAAGACAAACTCAGCATATGAATGCATTACCTTCCCCCAACATGGGACATGACTCCCTGGGAAGAGCCTCTCTCGCAATGAGGGATTGCTACCAAGCACCCAATAGCAGTGCAACTGGAAAAAGACCTCAGATAAAAGGGGGAAAAGGTAAAGACAAGTGAGTTTATATGGCTAAGAGACTTCAAAGTGAGTCCGGAAGTCATCCTAGAGGTAACACTTATGCACATAGCAGCAGGATCTCATAGACTGTGAAAGTGGATACTACCCCAAATTGTAGGGCTCCTGAGGGCTCTGCAGGCACCCAGGTCCTATGGTCAGGGCAGATAGCTCTGGAACTTGGTGCCTTGCCAGTGAGACCTACTTTGGTCTTTATGCTCCAGAGAGTGACAGACTTGGACTTAATTATGTCTTCCCTACACATGGCTCATCTCTCCCTTCTCTTTGAACCAATACTTGGTGCTGTTGTTGGTAGGTGTACATCCAAGAGGCTTGAATCTTTGGGCAGTCTATGTGCCAGCTGGGCCCTGAGAATCAGCGGAGTTGCAATACCTATTCTTCAGTTCATTAGACTCACCCAGGACAACTAACAAGGAGGTGAGGATCGACAACCACCATACCAAGGAAACAAGAGAGCCTACAACAGCAAGCAAGAGAGTTCCATGCATTGGCTGTATGGGATTAAATCCCCCTCTCAATTAAAGGTGGAGTAAGCATCACCAACCCAGAAGCCTCAGGATTGGGGAATGAACTATGGACTAAAGTGGACTTACCGGTATTCTACTACAGACTTGTGATTCTAGCAATGGAAGGAATTACAGCATTTATTTATTGGCAGTGGCTACTGGAGGCTATGGGGGCAAGGGGGGGGAAAAACAGGTGTAATGCAGAGGTTTGCATTTCAATGACAGTTATAGGCCATTGTATACCTTCCCATAGCCTGCAGAATTGTGTGAGAGAGAGTGTAAACTACCATGTGAACTACGGTCCATGCTCAGTAGCAATGCTCCAGGATGCACTTATCAATTGCAATGAATGTGCCACACTAATAAAGGATGTTGTTCATGTGGGAGGCTGTGGAATGTGTGGGGAGTGGGACATATGGGAATACCTATATATTTTGTGCAACATTTGTGTAATCTAAGTAGCTTAAAAATTTTTTTAATTTAAAAATATATTTTTAAAAATATATATGGGATTTGTTTTACTGCTGAGACAAGCATTGTTTAGGCATTGTTTAATTCTTAAACAATTAAGCATTTTCTCTTCCTCCTTTCTTTCATTAATAAGGAGATCTTCATTATGCCATGTAGCAAATCTATGTTCATCTGTGTATCTTTCTGAACAACGGATGTAATCATTGTAATTAGAGAGAAAAATGCCTGAAAAAGAACATTTTATGAGTAATATTTTCCATAACTTGTTGAGCTGCCTTTTTCTGTTCCTTCATTTTAGTGAATTTGAAATAAGGTTCTTTAAAAAGATGTCATAATGGAGCAAGTTAAATCCTTAATCCAATATGACTGATGTCACTAAGAGAGGAGGACATTTGACACAGTCAGACAGAGGTGAGAATGTCATGTAATAACTGAGGCAGAAAATGCCATGAATGTCTGGCCAGCCACCACCAGAAGCCATGAACAGATTCTTCCCAAAGACCTGATGGAAGCATGGTCATGTCAACACATTGCTTTCAGATTTCCAGTCTTCAGAACTGGGAATCAATTTCTGTTGTTTTAAGACAAAGGGTTTGGGGAAATCCAATGGAAACACTTGGGTAGAGAGATGTATGTGTAAAGCTGTCACAGAAAAAACCTGTTATGGATCTACATGTCCAAAAAGGGTGATTTTAGTCTGATAAATTTGTTTTCTCTTCTATGGAATACAAAGCAGAAATTTAAGGGTCTAAGAAAATGCATATCACGAGCATCAAACTATCTCAATACACAAAGTTACAGGGGAAGGAACCAAGGTATAGAAAAAATAGATATAATTTGATCACATTTGGCTAAAATAAAAACTATGTATGCATTTTCTACAAATGATTCTGAAAAGAACTCTTTTTAGATCAGTTGTAGGGTTACAGAACAATCATTTTGAAAGTACAGAGTTCTCAATTAACACACCCATCCTATAACCACTACACCCCAGTTGACCCATTATTGACATTTTTCATTGATATGATAGCTTTGTTACATTTTATGATCCATTATTTTTGATTATAGGATTAACTATAGTTCATAGCTTACATTAGGGCTTACCCTTCATGTTATAACTTTCTATATTTCTTTAAAAATGTATGTGGTGACATATATACAACATAAAATCTCCCATTTGCACTACTTTCAAGAAAAACTGTTTATGTTAACATAAGCATGGTTATTTCCAAGAAAAGGGCCCAAATAATCTTGTAAAACAACAAAAAAAATGTTTCTCAGTGAGAAGATGGTTTATTGTCAGTGCACATGCAGGGTACTGGGGTAATCATCACAAAACCAGTCCTAAGTAAGAGTGGGAGGTAGGGTTTTTATAGGTAAAATAGAAAATGGGATAGGTCAGAATAAAAACAGGTAAAAAAGAAAAAAGTGATATTTCCAGGGGTCTTGGGAGGAAGTTACATGCAATTTCTCAGTCCTGCATTTTCTCATGCATATCAAATGTGTCCTTGGTTTCAGCAGCTAATAAATGAGAATTTAGATATTGTTGTGCAGGTGTCAATGGGAAAGGTCTTCCTGACTCCTTTCTCTACTGACTGCTTAAGGATATCAAGCTTTTATTTTTTTCTGGGTAAGGCTGCAGATTTACTGCATCATAAGTTGCTCATGACACCATTCTCTCTGGTTTTGTTTGAGATGTTATCTTATTCCTGTAAGCAGAACTGAAAAGGTCTGGTTAATAGCCTTCAGGGAATTTAGTACAAAGAGAAAATTTCTAAAATATGATTAATAGAAAATAAGCTCAATTAGTTTGAGGGAAGGTTATTAGAAAATCTAGAGCTGATTAAATGAAGAAATTTTAATAAGTATATTTTCAATCAAACCCCCCCTTTATGTGTATTTTCTTCTTATTCTTAAGAAGTTTTATGAGCATTTCTCAAAAAAAATGAAGAAATGTAAATGTCTCATTTTTGTAGTTACTTCCTGCTGGTCAATGGTGATAAAATTTTTATATTATTTTAGAGGATGCTCTGAATGAACTCACAAAGACAATACAGGTGTTAACAAGACAATCATATGGCAAGCAAAATAAAGGGAGTACTTATATCTATTTTTCCTCTCATATGCAAGTCCATAACCATTCAGAAAATGAGTTGTCTGCCAAGATTTTTAACATGTTTAATATCACTTTGCATAGGATTCATTATAGAGGTAATATAATATTCATCAGATGCAGCATTTAATATTAATCAATGCACAAGTTCTTATTTGAGCTGCAGCTAACATCTAACCTCCAGGTCTGCAATAATATACATGCTGTGCCTCCATGGGAGCAGTCCATAATGCCAATTGTGTCTGTTAGGTTACACTCACTTTACTCTAATAATTATTGTTCCACTTTACATATCCTTCAAACAGCAAACTTACTACAACACTGTTGTTCTTGGAGAGAAAAGGTTGGTAGGCTCGTCTTCCACCAGCTTGGTGCATAGAGCCATCTGGCACTGTGAGTCTGGAGAAAATGTGAATCACTGATTTAGTGATATCCATCCATCACCACTTGGCAGAGCCACAGGTGTCCAAAGCAGCAATGCATTTCTATTTATTTCAGGAGCATGAGCAGAATATGTGGCAGATACTTTTATTATTTTAGGAGTCATAGTAACTGATCTAGCCAAAAACTCAAATGGATCACCACAATGCATGGCATAGGGTGGGAGTTGGATTATATGCACAAGAGAGTTTGGCAGCACTGAAGTCTATCCCTTTTAATTTTATACAATTTCTAAACACTTCCCATGTATAGTACAAATCATATTTTCAGTTTTTCCAGTTGCCTGGGGTCTCCATGATGCATGAAAATTCCAATTTATTCCAAGTGCCTGTGAAATTTCTTGAGTTATTTTTGAAAAAATGCACTGCCATTTTTGCTTTGATTAATGGTGAATTGGAACCTGTATTAGTCAAAGAGGTGCTGATGCAAAATACCAGAAATCAGTTAGTTTTTGTAAAGGGTATTTATTTGGGGTAGAAGCTTGCAGTTACCAGGCCATAAAGCAGAAGCTATTTCCATCACCAAAGTCTATTACTATGTGTTGGAGCAAGATGGCTGCTAACATCTACAAAGGTTCAGACTTCCTGAGTTCCTCTCTTCCTGGGGCTTGTTTTTCTCTGGGCTCAGCTGCCCCTCTCTCTCCACATGCCAGCTGTAGACTATCAGGTGGCCACCTCTGTCTCTCTCCTGAGGGCTCAATTCTCTCCAGACTGGGCTGCTCTGCTCCTCTTTGTGCTTACTTCCCAGGGTCAAGCTCCAAAACTCTAAACTCTGTTCTCTGCCATGTCTTTTTTTGTGATTCCCTGCCCACCGAGGGATGGGGATGTAACATCCTATTGATCTGACCCTATCAAAGCCTCAATCATTATTTAATCAAATAAAAGTGAAACTTCTAAATCCAATATAATCTAATATGCCCAGAGGAAAAAAACAGTTTACAAACATAGTCCAATATCTAATTTTGGAATTCATAACCAATATCAAACTGCTACAGACCCCAAATCTAGATATTATTTCCTTTAAAAAATAATTTATGACTTGAGTTGCTCTTTTAGTGTGGGTAGGGAAGGCTTCTACCTAATGAAAATGTGTCAAACAAAACTAGATAATAGTGGAATTTCTTGCTGCTTAGGCATCACTGTAAAGTATATTTATCAGTCTTTTTCTGATGAAAAAGTTTGAGCTTGCAACTCTGCTGTCATGAGGGGTCTGCTAATCTTTAGCTTATTTTTATGACATAAAACATATCTCCATAATCTTATGTATTGCTGTTTGAAATTTTTGTCCTAATATTTGTTCTCTAATCCATATTGCAAAGGTCTCCTTTCCATAGTGGGTTCCTGCTGCAAATATGATTGTATAGGTTCCACTATTTTTTCTGGTAACCAAACTAGGCCTGATTCTAACTGTAGCCATCCTTCCATTGACTTGATATTAAATCCCCATTCTTTAGCTCTGGCTAGATCTTTTGTTTCATAACATGTGATAAATAAGGAGAAGTCCAAAGGTGAGATAAGAGCTAATTCTGTTGTGTCCTTAACTTTGGAATGTGTTCACACAGCCTCTTTTGCTACTATGTCAACTTTATTTTCCATTTTGCTAAATAGCAATCAGTCCTTTGGTGTCTAAGGTAGTGCAATACTGCAAATTCTATGGGCATCAATACAGCTGATAGTAGGGCTAATATTTAGTCTCTTTATTATTGGTGATCAAAATCCCTCTTTCCTTCTAAATTGCACCATGGGCATGTACTATGGGAAAAGCTTAATGAAAGCCCATGTAAACAGTTACCTCTACAAGGTCTTGGTGTTTTCCTACATTACTTTCTAGGAGTTTTATAGTCCTGGCTTTTATGCTTAGGTCTTTGATCCATTTTTAGTAGTTCCTTATATACTGAGTATGATGGGGTCCTCTTTCATTATTTTGGTTATAGATATCTTTTTCTCCCAGCACTCTTTGGTGAAGCATCTGCACTGTCCCAGAAAAATGGACTTCTAGACTAATCAAAAAGGAATGAATGACAACCATAATTATCTATTCTCCTAACCTTGCTTCCCCAAAATATATGAGGCATATTCTGGCAAAACTGAAAGGAGAAATAGATATCTCTACAGCAATAGCTGGAGTCTTGAAACACCACTCACAACAATACATAGAAAAACTAGGTAATTGATCAACAAGGAATCAGGGAACTTGAACTATGATAAACAAGGTAGAGTTGACAGATCTATAGTGAACATTACACCACAAGTCAGCAGGTCATACAGTCTTCTCAAGTGCTCCTGGATCTTTCTTCAATATTGATGACATGTTGTGACACAACGAAGCTCTCAATAAATGTAAGGAGACTACAATTTTACAAAGCACCTTCTCCAATCCTTATGAAAAGAGGCTGTAAATCAATAATTAAACAGAAAGTGGGAAATTGGCAAATATATGGAGGCTACACAATATACTCCTAAAAAATCAGTGGGTCAAAGAAGAAATTGAAAGAGAAATTGTAGCTATCTTGAGACAAATGAAAAGAAGAATACAACTTATCAATACTTATGTGGTACAGTGAAGGCAGTGGAGAGAAGGAAATTTATAGCCCTAAATGCCTATATTTAAAAAGAAGAAAGAGCTAAAATCAAAGATATAACTGAGCAATTGAAGAAACTAGACAAATAACAGCAAACCAAGCCCAAAACAAGCAGAAAGAAAGAAATAACAAAGATTATAGCAGAAATAAATGAAATGCAGGAGAAAAGTAGAATAGAGAAAACCAACAAAATCAAAAGCTTTTCCTTTTAGAATATTTTAAAAGACAACAAACATTTAGTAAGCCTTAAAGAGAAAAAAGATATACAGTGGAAATAAATAAAATCAGGAATGAAAGGGGTTAGACATTATGACTGATGCCACAGAAATAAAAAGGATCATAGAAGTATATTATGAGAAATTGTATGCCAACAAATTAGACAATCTAGATGAAATGGACAAATCCTAGAAATACACAATCAACATTTACTCTACAAGTAGTACAGGAACACACACACACACACACAAACATTTAAAAAACAAAGATATTGAAACAGTCATCAAAATCTAACAAGAAAGAAAATCCCAGGACCAGATGCCTTCACAGGTAAATTCTACCAATCTATGATAGTTTTAATACTAATTCTGTTTAAACTCTTCCAAAAAATTCAGAAAGAGTGAAAATTCCTAACACATTTTTATGGAGCCAACATTACCCTAATACCAAAGTCATATAAAGATACTACAAAAAAAATTACAGACCAATCTCTCCAATGAACATAGATGCAAAAATTCTCAAGAAAATACTTGCAAATCACATCCAAAAGCAAATATAAAGAATTATACAGCACAGTCACGGGGGTTTTATTCCTGGTATGCAAGGGTGTTTCAACAAAAGAAAATCAGTTACCATAATACACCACCCTAAGAAATCAAAGGAATAAAATAACATGTGATCTTCTCAATTGATGCAGAAAAGGTATTTGATGAAATCTGGAATTTCTTCTTGATAGAAACACTTCAAATATAGGATAGAAGAAAAGATCCTCAACATAACAAAGGGTATATATGAAAATCCCATAGAAAACATAATACTCAATGGACATATGTTGAAAGCAGTACCTCAAATATCAGAAAAAATACTAAGATGCCCACTGTCACCACAGGTGTAGACAAGATCTAGGTAGAACAATTGGGCAAGAAAAGGAAATAAAAGGCATCTAAATTGGAAAAGAGGAAGTAAAACTCTCACTGCTCACAGATGATATAATCATATATTTAGAAAAACCTGAAATATCTAAAAATAAGTTATTAAACCTAATAAAGCCTTCAACAAATTGTTAAGAAATATCAACACACAAAATCATTAGTGTTTCAATACAATTATAATGAGCTAGCTGAGGAGGTTATAAAGAAGGAATTCCATTTACTATAGCAACAAAAAGAAGCAAATATCTAGGAATTAGTTTTACCAGGCAAGTAAAGGATCAGTATTCAGAAAACTACAAAACACTGCTTAAAGAAATCAAAGTAGACCTAAAAAAAGGAAGGATATTCCATTTTCATAGATAGGAAAACTGAAATCATGAAGTTTTCAATTCTAACCAAAATGATTTTAGACTCAATGCAATACCAACAACTTACATTACAGAATGAGAAAATTCAATTACCAAACTTATT
>JAQZBX010090689.1:0-12481 GCA_029593785.1 Cabassous unicinctus
ATATATATATATATATATATATAAACCCCTAATAATGAAACAAATAATGACACATTTGAAAGCAGAAAGAGATGTTTCTCTGGTCTATTAATAAACTTCACTCCATGACATTTAATAATGAATAAAACATCTAGATAGAAGAATGATAAGGAAATGGAAACCTGAACAATACTATAATCAATCTAGAGCTAACATATATTACAAACACTTCAGCCAACAATTTCAGAACACACATTCTTCTACTGAGTACATATGGGTGTTTCTTCAAATTAGACCATATGCTAGGTAACAAAACAAGACAATGAACTGAACAAGATTAAAATCATAAAACAAGTCTTCTCTGACAACACTGAAATAATGCTAGAAATCAATGACATAGGGATAATTGGAAAATTCCCTGAAATGTGGAAGCTTAAACTACCAATAATTCAAAGATGAAATCACAAAGGCAGTTAAGAAATATCTTGAGGCAAGTAAGCCAAAGCAAAACATACTAAATCTTATAGATGCAGCAAAAACAGTGGTGAGAAGAAAATTTCTACTTCTGAGTTCTTACAACTAATAAAGGAGAATAATCTCAAACATGAGACCTAAACTCATAACTTGTTCTTCTAGAAATAGAAGAATATAATGAATCCAAAGAGAGTAGCTGGAATTAAATTTCAAAGATTATAGTAGAAAAAAAATGAAATAGAAAATAAAACACAATCTAGAGGATCAATGAAACCAAAAGTGCTTTCTTTGTATATAGCAGTAAAATCAACATAACTTTAGTTATTTTGAGAGAGACAAAAAGAGAGATGATAGAAACAGCTAAATGTTGAAATGAAAGGAGGGACATTTCCATAGACCCCACAGAAATGAAATGGAGTATAAGAGGACACTATGAGCAATTGTGGCCCAAGAAAATAGAAAAGGAAACTAGAGGAAATGAATAAATTTCTGGAAACATATAAAATAAACTGACTAAAGAAGAAATAGAAGAACTCAGCAAACCAAAAACAAAACAAACAAATCAGTAATCAAAACCTTACAACAAAGAATATCAGAAGACCAGATGGGTTCACTGATGAATTTCACTAGTATTCTGAAAACACGAATCTTGCTCATATTCCTCCACAAAATTGAATTGGAAGGAACACTTTCTCACTTATTCTATGTGGTTAGCATCAAACTATTAGCAAAGCCAGATAAATATAGCACCATAAAATTATGGACCAATGTCCTTTATGAACATGGGTGCATGAATACTTGACAAAATTCTAGTAAAAAAATTCAACACCATGCTAAAAGAAATATGCATCATAATCAAGTCAGATTTATCCCAAGAATATAATGGTGGCTAAATATAGGAAAATCAATTTCTGTGATGCTCCACAGTTGAACAATTTAAAAAAGAAACAAAACAAAAATAAAACATGACCTTCTAAATTGGTGCAGAAAATTCATTTGGGAAAATCCAACACTCATTTTTAATAACACCCAAAAGACTATGAAATAGTAAGTAATTAAGTCAAATGATAAAGTTCATATATGAAAATCCTACAACTAACATCATATTCAGGGGCAAGGTAAAGATGTTCACTCTCCCAAATATTATTCAATATTGTAGCATATGTTCTAGTGACAGTGATTAGTGAAGAAAAAAGAAAAACCTTTCCCTATTTGATGATGACATAATCCTATACTTAGACAATTTTGAAAAATCCACAACAAAGCTAAGAGCTAACAACTAATTCAGAAAAATGGAGGGTAGAAATCAACAAAAAAATCAGTGAAATTAGTAATGGATAATTTTAAGAGGAAATCAAGAATAAAATTCCATATACAAGACCAAGAGTAAAAAATTAAATAATGAAGATTAATTTTAGCCAAATCTGTAAAGGACTGATATGCATAAAAACATTGCCAAAAGTTTTTTAAAAGACATAAAAAGTGAAATAATATTCCATGTTTATGTATTTGAAGACTAAATATTGTTAAGGTGTGAATTTTACCAAAGCTATTTAGAGATTCAATGCAATTCAAATAAAAATTCCATCAGTTATCTTAGCAAAAATGGAAAAACCAATAAAAAATTTTTGCATGGAAGGGTATACAGCCCAAAAAGCATCTTGTAGAAGATGAAGGATGTTAGGGTGCTAACACGTCCCGATTTAAAATTATTATATGATTTTAATAGTCAGAATATCACTACACTGATCCAAGGGAAGACATATAGACTATTAGAATTGAATGGGAGTTCAAAATAGACCTTCACGTCTATGGCCAACAATGATAAAAGAGTAGCCTCTTCAATATACGGTATTGGGAAATTTGGCTAGCTATATGCAAAAGAATGAATGTGAAACTCTACCTCTAGCCACCTACAAATATTTACTTACAATGTATCAAACACCTAAATATAATAAGTAAAAATATAAGATATCTTGCAGATTAAATTATGTGCACCAGATACTTATTTTTAATATTAATCCATTCCTGCAGTTGTGAACCCATTTTAATAGTACCTTTTAGTCAAAGTGTATTAAATTGGATAAGTTTCTGCTATAATCCAATTAATTCCAGCTTTTTAAGTGGAATGAAATTCAGATATACGGAGAAAAGCAAAGTACAGGATGGAAATCTATGGGACCAGGAAGAGAAAGGAGGATAACCATGCCATGTGCATTACCATGTGTAGCAGTTTGATATTGCTTATTAATTCCAAAAATAAATATTAGATTATGTTGGTAAACTGGTCTGTTCCTCTGGATATATTAAATTGTATTAAATTCAGAGGGTTCACTTTTACTAGATTAAATAATGATTAAGTCTTTGATTAAGCCACATGAGTAGGATGTTGAATCCCTGCCACCTTGGTGGGTGTGGACTCACAGTAAAATGACATGGCAGAGGAATTAGTAAGAGTTTTTTGATGCTGAAGCCCTGAGAATTAAATACATAGGAAAAGAACACAAAGAATAGAGATGGCTCCCATAGACATGGCAGAGACCCCGGGAAGAGAGAGAGAGACTGATAGTCTAAAGCCAAACTTGTGGAGAGACCAGATCAGAAGAGTCTGGAGAGAGATCAAACTTATTCCAGTCTACAGCTAAGATTAGAAGAAGATAGGACCATGAAACCCTAAGAGGAAGAGGAAGCCTGAAATCTTAAAGATGTTGGCAGCCATCGTGCTCCCACATGTGGCAACAGACTTTGGTGAGAGAAGTAAATTATGTTTTATGGCCTGAGAACTGTAAGCTTCTACCCCAAATAAATACAATTTTATGAAAACCAACAGATTTCTGGTATTTTACATCAGTACCCTTTGGGATGACTAATATAGGATTTGGTACCAGAGACTGGGGTTGTACTGTTGCAAATGCCAAAATGCTGGAATGGTTTCATAAATGGGTAAGGGGTATTTTTTGGAGGAATTGTGGGATGATTGATGGAAAAAGCCTAGATAACTTTGAAGAAGCTGTTGGTAGTAATATGGAGACTAAAGTTATTTTTGATAATAGCTTAGAAGGAAATAATTATGAGATGTTTGATAGAAAAGGCCTAGTGTGTTTTAAAGGGACTGTTGATAGGAATATGGATGCTACAGAAACTTTTTATGGGACTATAGAAGTAAATGTTGGAAAACAGCCTAAAGTTGCAATGTCTTCCTAAAGCAAACAAAGCATCCTTGATGCTGGTTAGAAACATTCCAGCTTTGTGCAGCATGATCTGGGGAAATAGAACAGCAACGACTAAAGAACTTACTATGTTACAAAGAGATATACAAACATTCCTTGCATCATGTTTCCCTTTGAATGATTCCTAATAAATATGGTGGTGAAACCAGAATCAAGGCCCTCAATCCTTGAGACTGTTAGTCCCCTGGTTCCATCTTTTCTATATCTGTGTGTTTGTTTTCTTTTAAGGTCTGTGGTGCCTTCCTTTCTGACCTGTTCTTTGTTGAGCTGATCTCAACAACAGTTGGCACCCCAACAGAGATGGATTGGAAGAAGGAAAAATTGGTGTTGCACTGCAGAGCCCCCAAGAGGGTGAAGAGGCCTCTGGAGTCCCATGTAAGATAGGGACAGCTCTTGGGTATTTCAGGGTTACTATGGGAAACTGAGACAGCATGCCAAAATACCAATCTTATGTTTGTCTCCTAAAGCAGCTTCTTAAAGCTGGAGGTACTAAAGCTAGTGAAGTTCATCTTTTAGAGCTCTTACATGTTATTGAAAAATACTACACTTGGTTCCCTGCATTAGGTATTTTAGAATTAAGAGGTTGGGGAAAAGTAGGAAGAGAATTAGAGAAAATACATGTTCAAAGGGTGCAGATCCCGATTACTATTTGGCCTACTTGGTCTATTGTTAAATCAGTACTGGAACCTTTACAAAGAGAAGAGGAAGAGGAAGAAGATGAGGAGAAAGAGAAATCTGCAGATAGCTCCCCTCTGGATTTTCTTAAGGATGCTTTCCCTGAAGGCATTCTCCCTTTCTGCCCACAGTGCCATAAGGAAAAGCATTGGACAAATAAATGTAGATTTAAATTTGATAAAGATGGGAATCCACTGATAAAGATGGGAAACGGGCAATGTGGCATTCTCTCCAGTGCCCAAAAATCTTTCAGGAGGGCTTTGTTCAATTATACACAATCTAAACAGAGCCACTCAGCTCTGCCCTCACAGCTTTCCCATCCATGGCAAACTTATGTGCTGCCACCTGGGGAAGTGCCAGCCTGGACCATGTCCCTACCAAAGAATTAATACTTAAGAAACAAAACAAAGTTCATCCAGGCAATTCAGAAGTGAAAGGTACTGTTCCAGAAGATTTCATGAAATTAATATTGGGAAGATCTAGCATTAGTTGCAGAGGCATAACTATTCTGCCAAAGAGTTAACTTAGAAAAGGAAAACATTCCGGCAGCAACTTTGCAAACCTCCTAATGCCTATATAACAATAAGGCTGTCAGCTGAAGGGGGGCTAATAGAATTAAACCACTAGAAGAGTAGGAAAAGTTGGTAACACAGTTTCCAGTAAAATTCTCAAAAGCAGTAAAATCAAAGATGTATGTTTCTATTGATGTGTTTTAACTCATGTATTTGTCTGTTTGTTTGGTGTCAGAATATATTTTGATACATCTGGATCCTAAAATTAAATTGATAAATGGAAATTATTAAAAGAGCTCTAATCAAATGGTGAAAAATTAAATAAATTCTTATATTAATAAATAAATATGGATATTAATTTAAAATAATAAAAAGTTATAACCAAATTAAATCATTATATTGACAAGATTTTTACTGTTGATGGTCAATGCATGTTGTAAAAGGTTTGCTTGGAAACAGTTTCCAAAATCATTTTCATAACTTGAATACAGAAGGTGTATAGAATGTGTATTTATCATTAAAGAAAAAGAAAATAATTTTGTCCTAAGATAAAATGACTGGTTATTGAAAAAGAGCAAAATGTGGGACAAAACCTGAATGAATACAGAAAGGGCAGAGAGTACACGGAAAAGGAATTTTTGTGGTCAAAATTAAGATTTGATGGGTCTATCTATAAAATTTAAAAATCTTTAGTATTAAATAGTATACTGATAGAAAGTTAAAATATTGTTCTTTCTCAAAGTTTCTCAAGTCATTAGTCTGTTTTAGTAAAAGTTTACAAGACTTTTTTCCTGAATAATCGGTATACAAAAAAAGAAAGTCTCTTTTATCAAAGTAACTTCTTGTACTTTAACCTTATCATTTCCTTGAAAAAACAAGTTTTATCACTTTTAAAGGAACATATTGTTCAAACCTGCTTTCTCAAAGTCAAATCCCGAAAAGCAGCTTTTTTTTTATTTCAAACTGTTACAAATGATTTGGTCTTTTACCTAGGAAAAAGTAAAATAATAAAAATAGTTCAGTTCATTTGATATATTATAGGTTGAATGAAGTATTTGAAACATACAATTAAAAGGAATTTTCTAACCTTATGATAATTGAAGATGTATGAGTAAAAATTTCATATGAATACTTAAAAAGTGTATAAAATTCCTGAAAATTTAATGATGTTTCAGTATAATATTAGATAAAGGTATAATGCTTTAAGCATAATTTTAATTATTTTAAAATAATAATAATATGTGCCTCATAAACATCCTCTCGACCTAAAAATCAAGAGGCAGATGCTTTAACTCATATTCATCTGATTTTCTCCACCTCTGCTGAAAAAGCATCACTATAGCTGCAAAAAGAGAGCAGCCATTAAAAGCTGGCAGGAGTAGCACATAACAGCAAAAATTAAAATCCAGTTATGTCACTGCCACTTTGTTTTGAAACTTACTAAAGCTTTCTTTAGTATCTCCTTAAACAAGTCAAGCCAGTCCACATTCCCCTTCCTGGAAAATAGCCAATAATAAACTGTTTATATTCAACACTGTGAGTTACAGACCCAGTTCCAATTATAATGCTAACAACAGAACCAATGCAGGTATTAATATGACAAGTTAATGTGCTTTCCCACAGACCAAATAGGAAATAATAATTTGTTACTGCCTATGCCTCAAATTATACAAAATAAACAAATTAAAGTCATTTTGATCATCCTACTAACCTATTTAATCTCACTAGTTAGGAATCTTAAATGCATAAGAAATATAAATTTATTCATTGGATGCCTGCTGGTTAAAAGTGTTAACATTGTTTGTTGTTATATAATCTACTGTAGTTATGAATTATGTATAATATACTTAAATACTAATCAAAACTTTAGTAAAATGCATTGCACACTTAAGTAATTTAATAAATTGTATGTTGCACATAAATGTATTTTATTAAATGTATATGTAAATCTCTTCTTTTGAGTTTGAACTGTCCTGAAACCATAGTATTAAGAAAACGTTTAGTAAATATTATTCAAACCTAAAAGTAAAATATGCAGAAAACTTTGTTAATCAACAAACCAATGTCTTGCAAGCTAACACTTCATATTTCAGGAAAATAATGGGAACTAAAATAGTAAGCACATCAAGGATGTTTTGTAACAAATTAAAAGAGATAAAGTACATTCCAAAAATGTTGTATTCCTCCCTGGAGGACCTGGCCACTCTCCCAGAGACTGATGCATAAACCTTAAAGTGTACTGCCCAGGGAGTGTTGTGTTCCTTCCTAAGAAGGCTGTTCCCTTCCTCAGGAATTAATAAAATACTCACAAGTTGGCATCTATAGTATCAAATTCATTAATCATAAACACAGTCAACCAAAACACTAGTATCAGCTGCTAATTCAACACTTTCTATCTGAAAGCTAAATATTGGTAAGTTTATATATAAAATGGCTTTATTTATTTGTCATTCTGTAACTTTGTTTAATATTGATTTAATCTTTTAATTAAATATATTATTCTTGTTTCTCACTTTAATTGACAGTATAAATTTATTCAATTAAATATGCATATTAACATTTATTCTATATCCATCTGGGACTCTGGCCAAAAAGGGCCAGGTATATCTATGTGTCCCCAATATATATAAATGATTCTGTTTAGATTCCTGTAACAGAAGATATTCACCTGCCAGAACAGCCCTTAGAAGAAAGGTAAGGATTTCAATACAATCATAAGAATATGATACATTCATTTACCATTATGTGTTGGCCCAGCCTCCACATGTTCAAATCTAACTCATCAAGCTTGATTATTGTTTACTCCAAAATATGGTAACGTCTCAGGAACTCAGTTACATCTTTTATCTGGATTAAGCTTCATGAGAAATTTACTGGAATTAATATAAATATGAATCCCCTTGATAAACTTGTCTGTGCTAATCACCATCAATGCACACCTAGTGATCAGCACATCCATTGGGAAAATTGCCAAAATGTGGCTCCTGTGTTACTGCTTAATGGTTCCTATAGAATTGTGACTGACTGGTCCCCTCAAGGGGAATTTGGTTAAAAATTTTGTCACAGATAAGACCACCTGTTCCCTCATGAAGCGCTTAAATGGAGTGTTGAATCTCATAATTAAGCTACTACAATTAGCACTCATTCACCGTTATGTCTATGATTGCTAAAGGTCTGAAAGATTTAAACTCAATTCCCTGGGTCAAAAATTGAAAATGGGTTTAATAGGAGAAATATTAACATTATGTATATGATTACTATGTTTTTGTATAGTCCTCAGATTCATGCAGCGAAAATTCCAAGGAATAATGTAACAAGAAATCTGTAATCAACTATTATTGCTCTGCAGACACAGAAAAAGGGTTGGAATGCCCTGAATGCCCTGAAGTAAACAAGGGCACCTTTTGCTGGAATAATCATGCTTGCTGTTTTATTATTAATCTTTAGGCATCAAGCCCTTTCTCAAGATTCATTACTTTGGTCATTGCCATATCTCCCTCACTTGCTTTTCTAGTTTTACTGTATTCTGGGGGTATCTTGTGCATGTCCCATCTTTGGGATTGCTTGTATAGCCTTCTGGGTGCTAACCAACCTGGGTTTTTTGAAACTTGTAGCCTAAGCAAGGGCCCCACCAGCAAGTGTGGGAATTCTTAAGCAAGTGCTGGGCATGGAAGCCATGGAACATTGTCAGTCTCATATCACCATTCTTGGCCCTGGAGGATGGCTGGTTAGCAAGAGATGGGTAAGATTCCTCAGGGTAGGAACAACCTAATACAGGCACAGTCAAAGGGTACCATTAGGAGAGAATTTGAGAGCCTACAGAGGTAAGACAACCTCCACCCTTCCCAAGGGAGTTCAACTGCCCCTGTGGTTACTTTGTTTCTCATGTGCAGTCCAGTTTGGAATCCAGGTAACTGTCAGCAGCCTAGTTTTATTACAATCAATCATCATATTACAAAACAGACATTTAAAGCTGTGTCAGGATACCTTTCCTTTTCCTTTTTAAACAAAAAAAGGGGGAAATGTAGGAAAATGGCCTAAAGTTGCAATATCTTCCTGAAGCAAACAAAGCATCCTTGATGCTGGTTAGAAACATTCCAGCTTTGTGCAGGATGTTCTGGGTGGATATAACAGCAATGACTAAAGAATTTACTATGTTGCAAAGAGATAAACAAATGTTCCTTGCATCATGTTTCCCTTAGACTGATTCCTAATAAACATGGTGGTGAAACCAGAATCAGGGCTTTCAGTTCTTGATACTATTAGTTCCCTGGTCCCATCTTTTCTATATTTGTGTGATTGTTTTTTTTTATGTCTGCAGTGCCTTCCTTTCTGACCTGTTCTTTGTTGACCTGTTCTCAACAACAAGTAAATGATGAAACTATTATTGGAAACTGGAGGAAAGGTGATCCATGTTTTAAGGTTGCAGAGAGCTTAGCAAGATTAACTCCTGGTGTTTTACGGAAGATAGAATTTGAAAATGGCAAACCTGAGCATGTAGCTGAAGAACTTTCAAAGTAAACTCAAAGAATGTGGTTTGGCTTCTCCTTGAAGCTTATAGCAAAATGCTAGATGAGAAAGATAAGCTGAGGACTGAACTGTTGGGCAAAAAGAAACCAGAAACTGATTCCAGAAATCAAACCCCTAGATGATAGTGCCCAATTTGAGGACTTAACAAAACTTAGAACTTGTAAATCAGAATTATAAATGCAGTTATTGAAGAAAGATTTCATTAAAGTCTTACTGTTGGATGGCTTATTCCCCTGCTTCCTGCATGCTAAATCAACAAATTTTTTTAGATCACTGTATGAACAAAATTGCTGTCAGCCTGGAATAAAGAGGATGTGGAAGGGAGTGATTGAAAGGGAAAGAGCTTTTAAAGGAAAACTCTTTTAAAAAGCTGACATCTGGAATAAGACATCTCCTCAGGTCAAGAAAGTGTTGGAGATTGAAGCTGAGATCTGGAATAAGACATCTCCTCAGGCCAAGAAAATGTTGGATATGATGTGGAGAAATTGAACACTTGTTCATTGTTGGTGAGAAAGTAAAAGGATGCTGGGGCACCTGCTGTGGAAATGAAAGTCAGGTTTATCCCCTGGCAATGCCACTTCCAGATGAATACCCTACAGAGTTGATATCAGGGGCTTCAACAGATATTTTTACATCAATGTTCAGAGTGGCACTATTCAAAATTGGCAAAAATGGAAGCAACCCAAATGTCCATTATCACATGAATATATAAGCAAAATGTAGTAAACATGTAAAAAGGAATATTATTCCAGGACAAAAAGGAATAAAGTTCTCATAGATGCAACAAAATGTAAGAATTTGAAGGCATCATGTTGATTAAAATAAGCAAGAACCAAAGGACAAATATTCTATGATATCACTGGTAAAAAAATTACAATATGCAAATTCATAGATTGAGAGACTAGAATACAGGTTACCAGGGCCTGGGTTGGGGGTAGGAAATGGGGAGTCAATCTTAATTGCTAGAGTTTCTGTTTGGGATGAGGGAAAGTTTTGCTAATAGACCTGGTGATGCTATCACACAAAGATGACTATCACCACCACTGAGCAGGAACAATCAGGACTGACAGGGAACAGGTGCACCTTTCAACAAAACCCTTCACATCAATATTTCCCATGAGGAGCACCGGGTAAATGTGATCATGGGGAAAAACTTACTTTCTGGCAGACATCAGAGCAACTTGCTCTACTTAAATGAAAATCAAGGCTCTCTCTCTCCAAAGTCTGTGGCTAATCCTGGGGTGTCTGAGGCCTGTAGACCTTTCCCACAACCTCTTAAGTGTCAGCCATGGGACACTAATTTAAAATAGAGCTTCCTTCGTATACCTGAATGCCCTCTGCTGCTTCTAGGACAGGATTTGCTAACCAAATTAAACACTCATGTGAGTTTCTCTTCAGAAAAACTAAACATTGAGGTTTTTCCAGATCAAGCTTGAGTTCTTCAAGCTCCCTCCTACACGTAGATGGAGAGACCCGAATTGAGAACTCAGAAGATATCCTCCTTAAAGTAGTGCAGAGGTATGGACTGAAGGGATTCTGGGGAAAGCCTGAGCTGTTGAACCAAGCAGAGTAAAATGTCACCCTGATGTAAGAGCAGTGCCTCTTGAAAAGAGAGGCCAAGTAAAGTATAGACTAATTATTGGAAGGTTTCTCTGATATCAGTTAATTCACTCTTGCTATTCTCCATCCAATACTCCTATTATGACTTTTCAAAAGCTTGACACTAAGGAAAACAGGTTGGTGAAGGACTTGAGAGTAATTCATCAAATAGTAGAGGATATTCACCCAGTAGTGCCAAACACCTATATGTTACTAAACACATTATCTGAGAATCTCTATTGGTTCACAATATTAGGCATTAAAGAGGTCTTATACTGTGTGCCTCTGCACACAGAATCCCAAGAATTATTTGCTTTTGAATGGGGGGATCCCAAAACCAAAGTACAGCAACAAGATTGCTGTAATGTGCTCCCACAGGGATTTAAAAATCATGCATCCCCTCTGTTTGGAGAAACTGTAGCTAGGGATTTTAAAAAGCTTCAGTTCCAAAAGGAATTTTAGTACAATATGTAGATGATATGCTGATTGTCATAACCTCCAAGGAAGTTTCAGATCAGAATACTCCCTAATTCTGAACTTCCTGGAAGACTAAGTACACACACACAAAAAAAAAAAACACATAAAAACCTGAGTCTCACAGCCTACAGTGAAAAATCTAGGACTTGAGCTATCTAAATGACAAAGGAATTTGTTGCCAGACAAGAGAGAAGCATTATCCCACATGGCTAGGACCACTAGGTCTTACTAGGAGAGAGCTCTGAAAGTTCCTTAGGAATAGCCAGATTTTGCCATATTTGGAGTCCTACAGTGAAAAATCTAGGACTTGAGCTATATAAATGACAAAGGAATTTGTTGCCAGAAAAGAGAGAAGCATTATCCCGCATGGCTAGGACCACTAGGTCTTACTAGGAGAGAGCTCTGAAGCTTCCTTAGAAATAGCCAGATTTTGCCATGTTTGGAGTCCAAAGTTTGGACTTATTGGCAAACCTCTATACAAGGGCCTTAAAGGAAAATAAAATGAGCCCTTAAGTTGTACTGCTGAATGCCAGCAGGCATTTCATGCAATTTTTTTTAAAGCACTTTAAACAGCAGCAGCACTTGGCCTCTGAGACATAGATCTATTTGTACACAAGTGGAAGGGAATAAGCCTGGTGTATTAACACAAACCTTAGGAAACACACATAGGCCTGTTGCATACTTTTATTAACAATTAGATTTAGTGACCCAAGGATTGCCAGCCTGCCTCTGAGGAATGTTTTCCTTTTAAGACCTACTGTCTAAAGCAAAAAAAAAAAAAAAAAAAAGTACTTTGGGACACCCAGTGTGAAATAGACCTCCTTGAACAAAAAGGAGGATATTAGCTCATTTCTGGGAGGCTAAGCAAGTACCAGGCCACATTACTAGACAATCCAAATGTTAAATTGTAGACAGTTTTCTCTTTAACCTAGACACCCTACTTCCGAATACACAAGAAGAACCTATCCATGCTTGTATAAAAGTAATTGAAGAAGTCTATTCTAG
>JAQZBX010090690.1:0-12478 GCA_029593785.1 Cabassous unicinctus
AAAAAAAAAAAAAAGACTTATAACAAACCATGATATGCTAATTCAGCTGGAAACTTATCTCAGTTAAGAACTCAATCTCCTTTCCACAGAAAATCATACAAATAAAAGTTTTAAAAGAATTCTAAGACAAACAACGGGAAACAATAAAACACACAATTTTTAAAAGAATTCTGAAGTTTCATGATCTTCCCATGTAAGTCAGAAGGTCAAAACACATCTTCCAGGGAAATGAGCCCAAGGGCCGTCCTCTTTGCAAGAGAAATATGCCTGTGAGAGAATCCTCTTCTCCAGGGACCTGCTGAAAATTCAGCTGAAGTCTGCGCTTTCACACCAGCTGAGCAGCCTGTTTCTCTGGTTTGGGGATTCTTTTTTTTTTTTCCAAATCTACGTCAGGGCCTGGTGAGCGCTCCACAAAATAAACTCTTAGACAAAGAACTGAAGACCAAATAATAGCTAGGCACACCCATTGGCTAAAGACAGTTTCTTTCCCTTTTACAATCATTTTTACAATGTTCTGGTTACAGGATTTTTTTATTCCCTTGATTTTCTTATAAACATCAGTCTGTGCAAAATCAAATGTGGCACTTGCCCAGGGAGAAACTTTGAAATCTGTGGCTCTTACTGGGAAAGAAATAAGAACCTATTTCAACTTCTGAATAAGGTAGCTAACCCTTATTCAGTGTTATTATACAGAGGGCAAGCTACAGTTCCCAAAGAGAGGAGAAATCACCTCTGAGGCCTGGCTGCTCCCCTATGCCACAGGCTTATTTAGCCTCAGACCTGCAAGGGACAGAGGGTTTGCAAACTGTGTTCTGCTGAGTCCAAGGGCTTCCTAGATGGAGAGGGGAGACTGAAGGGAGCTTTCTTCTGTTTCCCGACACAATTCCCTGCCAAAGGAGAAAGGACATAACCCATGGTGGAAACCAGTTTGCTGGGTACTGATGACTCTTCCAGTCTTGGGACCTTCTAAGTTTTTCCCACTGTGAACAAAAGAATGGTTGGTCCCTTTGTGCAAAATTTGGCAGGTCACACGTGTGTATTTTATGTTTACTAACCTCCAACCTGCATCTTTTGAAATATGTGCATGTGCTCCAGTACTCTTCTTCATCCTGCCTGACTGTACACGCTGCAGTTGTCATTATCTGTGTCGTGATTTATTTATACCTGAGAGCTCTGTAAAGGCATAGAATCTGTCTGCCTTGCTTATTATTGTACTTCCAGCATTTAGCATAGTTCCTGGCATGTGGCAGTTGCTTAAAAATATTTTCCAGGTATATGACTCTATTGGCAAAGAGGATGTGTAGAGTCAATGTTGGCATTTGGCAGAGTCCCTGTCCCTCCACTCCCCCTGTATTACCTTGTAAGACCAAGTTAGGAGAAAGTCTTAGCAAGTATGCAGACCTTAAGAAAAAAGCTGAGAATTCTACAAAAGTGCTTTCCCTTAGTGCAAATAATTTAGTGGCTCTGAGAACCAGCAAATCTGCCACTATGTTAAACTATTTGGGGAGGCTGTGCCTGCAGATAGAGAAACCATGAAGATAGTTTCCCAGTTCAAAAAAGTTAATTGATGAAGATGAGTACTTCCCAGATTAGGATTTTAATTTAAGTGAAAAAGGTCTCTATTAGACATGGGCGTTCCCAAGACTTACCTCTCAAAGGAAGAAGCAGGAACCCCAGAGTTAGGCTGTGCATACTGAATTGATTGTGATTCTAGGTAGAAATGCCAGTGGAGTCTTTACTGTGTATTTTATATTGGAAATGGATTTTGTGTGTGTGCTCTGTTTACAAATTTCTGTAGGCACTGAATTGCCTGTTTTATTTTCATTAATCCATTTAATCCATGTTGTTTTTAGCATGTGATTTTCAGAACAAATTCTTTTTTAAAAACATATATATGACATCTTGGCAAAAAGTCCAAACTCATTTATTTCTTACATCAGCTCTTTGAAAGTAAGTACTCTTTAATTCTCATGATAAGAAGGGATGAGGAAACCAGGTTTTGAGAGGTTAAATAACTTGACTAAAATGGCATGGTGATAACAGCATAGCTGAAACTCAACATAGTCTAGCTCCAAAGCCCATTCTCTTTATTTATTTATTTTAGAAAAAGATTTTATTTTATTTATTTTTCCCCCTCCCTGCCCCATAGTTGAACCAAACCCGGGACCTACCATGTGGGAAGGAGGTGCCTAATCGCTTGAGACCTGCTTGTTGTGTCTCTCATTGTGTTTTCTCATTGCTTTATCTAATTGCATCATTTTGTTGCATTAGCTTGCTGCGCCAGCCTGTTGCATCAGCTTGCTGTTTCATTCATCTTCTTTAGGAGGCACTGGAAACTGAACCCTGGACCTCTCATGTGGTAGGCAGGCACCCAACTGCTTGAGCCACATCCACTTCCCAATTCTCTTTTTTTAAAATAAAATTTTATTGAAGTATATCATTCCCACATGAACATATATAAACAATAAATATGTATTAAAATTTGTGAATTTACAAAAACAAACATGTATATCATCATACAAGTCTTCCATATATCTCCCCATCACCAACACCTTGCATTGTTGTGAAATATTTGTTACAAACTATAAAATAGCATCATCAAAATATTACTACTAACTGTAGCCCATATCTTAAACTTGGTGTAATTTTCCCCAACCCACCCAATTATTAACTTAGTATCATATATTTGTTTTTGTTCATGAGAAAATGTTCTCATATTGTCCTGTTAACCACAGTCCATTATGCACCACTGAATTTCCTGTGTATGTGTCCCATACAAAGCCCATTCTCTTAATCACTAGTCTACCCTGCCCCAGAATCCTAAGAGGTCTCTGACCACGTGGTAATGGCTAGTCTTTGGTTCTTAACATTGGTTTCCTCCCTAGATAAAAACTTCTTTGAGGTATGTGTCTCTTAGAGATTAGATTTACAATTCCAGTCTACCTCCATCGATGGTCTCTATTCTATAACTTCAAAATACTTTCTATGGACACTTGGTTAAGGATTTGCAGCTACTTAGAACTACAGATAGCTCCAGATTGTTTTAAGGTGGGAAATTTTATCTGTTAAATAAATCCCCATTAGCATTTATTTGCTAAATGCATGAGATAGTGTGCTTTTGGCTATAAGTAACAAAATACCCAACTAAAAGTTGCTTAAACGATGAGAAAAAATTATCTCACTTAAAAGCTGCAGGGTAGGTCAGGATCAGTTGATTCAGCCACTTAAGGTTGTGGAGGCTCTGCGTGGTTCTTTGTGATTCTTTTGGCTTTCCTTTCATGATCACAAGATGACTGCCACAGTTCCTGGCAAGAAGTCCCTGTGTTAACACAGCCAAACACAGCCAGGGGTAAATCCACATCTTTGTCCTGTTTTAAGAGCAAGGGAATGTTCCCAGTGGTCTCCCAGCTGACCTCTCTATCCATTCTGGCCATGATTGTGCCAAACCCAATCAACTCCCAGCAAGATAGAAGGAAACAATACAGCTACCTGAGACGGATTAACCTTTACTACCTGAGGCTAGGGAGGGGCGCACGATGCACAGTGATGTCCAGATGTCCAATTTGAGCAGGGCTTTCAGTTAACCTGGGAAGAAGGGGTGACTGGCTATTGGGTTGGCAACCAAGAATTTCTAAGTTTTACCACGTAACCAGTTTAATGGATTGCATATAACATTAGTCAGGGACTTTGCAGATGCTTCTCTTGCTGGAATTACTCATCCATTTGCCAAAAATCTGCATAATAGTCTATGGCTTATAATTATGGAAATTTTCAGTGTATCTAATAAGGCTTCCATTGTCTGCCTATAATTGTCATTTTAGGCAATGGCAAATGTCCCCAGTCACCTTGTAAGACTTTATATCACCTTTTGCAGACTCAGACTATTCTCTAGTCCAGCAAATAAGACATTAATGTGGCATTACAAATGGTGTAACAGTTGAGTTGAAATTCTCATTGGAAGCCATTTGCCAAAAACCCTGACATAATACCCTGGTTGAGAAAATGTGTTTTTCAGTACATCTAGCAAAACACCAATTCTGTGTAGAAGAATCAATTATGATTATAAAAATTAATTTTCTATAATCTGCACGAAATCTAATTGGAGTGCTGGGTTGTGAAACTGTATTTCTTGTTTACTACAGACCAGTTCTTAACTGTTTTGGACCATCAGTATTGTTTTTGTTTTTTCAGAATTTGATGAAAATTGTGAACTTTTTCCTTAGAAGAATGCACATGAACACATCCACATAGAGTTTTGCATTTCAGGAGGTTCATAGGTCTTTTGCAATCCATTCACTAACTCCAGGATAAAATCTTCTGCTATAGGACTCCATGATATCCACTAGCTAAGGGGTTCCAAATCCACATACCTAGGAGGCCTGGTGAGACACTTCAAATGAGTACCTGGCCTCGGTGTGGGGTAACCAGGGAGCTGAGCACCGTGAGGGCTTGGCAACGACCTGCCCTTCTGAAGTGCGCAGCAACCACTAGCCGCAGCTCTGCAGGATTGCTGCGAGGCAGGAATAGAAGCCCAGAGTGGCTAGATTTTCCAAGCTTTCAAGAGCAGGTAGAAATCTGGATTTTTCGTGTGGAATCTCCTATTTTTAAAAATTTGGCAACCACTTCAGAAATGCTTAAAACACTGTTTGGGTGAAACAAAACTGTTCTGATGGCAGATTTGGTCTGTGGGCTTCCCATTTGTGAGCATAACCCTTCATGGACAGAGACCATATCTCATTATCTTTCTATCCCTGTTGATGGCCCAGCCCTATAGCTCAAATGATTACTTGTGAGATCAGTAATTTTACATGTATTTCCTTCCTTTTTGCGGTCCCCCAAATTTTTTTTTTCTTTTTCCTTGTCCCCTAACTTTTAATTAAATTTTTTTTTACTGTTCCTTGGTTCTTATTCTTTTCTCCTATAGCCCAAGGTTTCTCAGCCTCAGCACTCTTGACGTTTGGGGCTGGATAACTCTTTGTTGGGGGGCTGTCCTGTGCATTGTAGGATGGTTAGCAGCATCTCTGGCATCTGCGCACTACATACCAGCAGCACCTCACTCTCTCCCAAACTGTTACGATGAAAAATATCTCCAGACCTTGCCAAATATCTCCTGGAGGGCAAAATCACCCCACTAGAGAGCCATGCTGTAACCCTTGTTGACTCTGTTGAGTGGCAAGGCCAGTGGATTGTCCATCGTGCAGAGCTGGTGTCCAGGCCAGGAGTGAGCTCACAGAACATTACCATCACCCATCTCATCTCACAGGTCCACGGCCACGAAAGTGTTCTTACATCACAACAGCACTTCTGGGTTTACTGTGTCCTCTTACACCTGTGAGGCTTGATAAAGAGCCTCCCACTCTTGTTTTGCCCTCTGTAAACTTGTTTTTTTTTTTCAGGGACTGATTGAATCTAAAGGACCTCTCACCTTCTCTCTACATCTAAATGCTGAGAACTTAATTGAATCTGGTGAACAGCAAATAATAAACCTGATGATTTATGATCCCAAACACTGTGATTTTCCCCAATGCACCTTTATCATTCCCCTCAGGGTTATATTAAATTGAACCACTAGCCCAACGCATTGAGGGCAATAAGCACTAGTGTTTCTTCACCTATATTTCCATGGGCATTTCCTAACATGGTAGGAGAATTTGGACCTTTTTTGATTTGATTCTCTGATAAAAATTGCAGATAAACGAATAAACTGCAAGTTTGGCTATTCTCTTCATTTCACTAGAGAGCAGTGCTATGACCTCTCCATGCCTCGCGGCATGAGCGCCCACCGTGAGACTACTCTGGGCAAGATGCAAGGCCTGGCCTTGGTGCACCCACTCTACAGGTGTTTATAATATAAGTAAATTTGACAACAATTGTAAGGAAGGTGAGAGGCGTGGGAAGACAGGTGGTTCAGGTGGAGCTAGTCCCAGAGACCAGAGAAAGAATATGTCCAGTGAACTGCAAATGGTTCAATAGGTTAGAGCATGGAGAGTGAAAAGTGAAACTTAAATATGGGACCCACTCTGAGCTAGAATATTGGCTCTCTTTTCATGAGCATATATACTTGCCAAACTGC
Organism: Cabassous unicinctus; assembly: GCA_029593785.1. Taxonomy (NCBI): domain Eukaryota; kingdom Metazoa; phylum Chordata; class Mammalia; order Cingulata; family Chlamyphoridae; genus Cabassous; species Cabassous unicinctus. The sequence goes on from JAQZBX010090690.1 coordinate 6,074, forward strand.
CCTGAGTGTCTGACCAGAACATATGCTCAGCTTGTCTCTAAGTATCCCCACCCCATTGCAAGTTTGCAAACAGTGGGTCAAGATTCTTGTGTGGTTTGAAATGGTTGACACTTCTCCCCTACAGTCTCGTCAGCAATTTTTGGTTGCAAGCTGGTATAAACATTTTTACATCACAATTGTAAAGCTCCATATCAGGTGACGCAGTAGGTCCACTTAAAATTGTTAATGATAGTTGCACAGAGTTGAATAATTGAATTAGGTTCAATTACAAAATAGTTCTTAACCAAACATAGGCATCAGATGGAGAAACTTCAGATTGCCCTGGCCTTATCCCCATCTCAGGCCTAATGAATCCAAATCCCTACACGGGACCTGGGTATGTGTATTTAGAAAAAGTTCCTCAGGCAACTATGGTGCACATTCCTGGTTAAAATGCACTGATAGAGACATTATCACTTGTGTTGGAAAGGACATTTTCAGAAAATTCTAGACTATGTTTATGAACATATTTATACTGGTTTCTCTGTGGTGATTGGAGGACAGAAGTCAGAACTCTAAGTATTCTAGTAAGAGTCAACCCCCAAACATGTCCTGGAAATTTATTTTTTGGTAATTTTCCATTGGATCCATAAAGCCTGGGCAATAATTATAATCAGGAAGGTAGTAAATTCCCTCTCCACCTTTATTTCCTCTTAAACAGGAAAGCACATGAATTATCTTCTTGCCTATTGGCTTTTACTGGAAGATGTACAGTGCTGGCAAATTTAAGTTGGAGAAATTAGAGTTGGCTTTTTATCATTACTGACAAGTAACTGGACAATTACAGCCATTGCTCATATCTCATCAGGCAGCATTAAAAGTCCTGTTGGGGAGATATTATAGAAGGAACTTACTGTGAGTTAGAGGAGACTTTTCATCATTCTCCAGGGTCTGCTTTGGTTTGGATGACATTGCAAATTAATGTATCAAGCACACTATTTTTTTTTAAGGAAAAAGCCAGTTGCACTCCCCCCTGCCCCCAAAGTGTATTGGATATGGTAATAGTAGTGAAGATGGAAAGAAGTGGGTAGATTCAGGAGACTTAGGGTGTGAACTGACGGCATTGCATTATAGATTGACTGTGAGGGAACAAGGCAGAAGAAGGAGTCAATGTGGTGGCCAGGACACTGGTTTGGAGTGTTTGGTGGACGTCAAATGACCATTTTATCCACTGTAAATAATATAATTGTAATTATAGTATAAGGCTCTCTACAATATAAACACAACAAATAACCATAAAACATGTAGTATCATTTAGAATCTTAGAATGTTATTCTTAACTTCATGATTTCTACCTTATTTTAATTGAAGCAAATTTAAAAGATAAAAGAAAAGCTGTACCAAAATTATATACTTCTGTGGGAAGTTTTTGAGTGTTATGTAATTTATTTGTTAACATTTCTAATGAAAAAATCCAAACATATACAAAATTAGAGATATTAGTATAATGTTATCAATAGATGTCCAAACTTATTTTATTTATATGCCCCCTCACTATCCTCCCTGAACAAATGGATTATTTTGAAGCAAACTCAGACATCATATCATTTTATTATAGATATTTCAATCTTTTTTAAGTATTTATTTATTTATTTATACCCCCCCACCCCGCCGAGATGGCTCCCTCATGTCTCTGCTTGCTGTTTCCACTCACTGTTTGCACTTGCTGTCTGCTCCTTGTGTCTGCTCACTGTCTGCTCATTTTGTTCCACTCATTGTCTGCTCATCTTCTTTAGGAGGCACCGGGAACTGAACCCCGGACCTCCCATGTGGGAGGCGGGTGCCCAACTGCTTGAGCTACATCTGCTCCCAGTATATTTTCTAAAAGAGAAAGACTGCCTTAAAAAAAACTCAACCTGTCTACCATTATCACACCTAAAACTTAAATCTAGTCAGTGGGGAAATTTGCATTCCAAATTTCCTCACTTGTTTTTCATATCTGTGTATATAAACAAATATGTATATGGTTTTAGCAGCCATTGGCCATCATTGCCCTGATATATTATTTGATCAGGGATTGGAAAATGGTGATATTTTAAGTCTATTATTCCTTCTTCATTTATTAGCTATAATTCATCTAAAATGAGAAACTTTCCCTCATCAAATATGTAGATGATGTACAGGAAAAGCAGGCTAATTTTACTTCTTTCCTTCATTTACCTGTTCTCAGAAAAATGAATTAAAATTCTTAATATCATTCAAATGTGACCAATAAAGCTTTTTATTTTCTTTTTTTATTGAATAGGGTTATGAATTTATAGATATTTTAAAAACATATTTGTTTGCTTCAGTCTATTACAGTAATTAGTCTTTGTGATTTTCAAATTGTCCTATTTTTGGCCAATGGGAGCTTCTTCAGTTAGTTCCTTATTCATTTTGATACAACTTCAGTAGTCTTTGACAGCTTCATTTTTTTTTTTTTTTTTTTTTTTTTTTTTTTTTTTTTTTTGATATTTCCTGCGCCAAACCTGAAGTCACTACTTCCCCAAGGGGCCTGGTTCCTGTCAGTGGCGAATGGTATTTGGAGCTCACAATGAGGGGTTCTCATTGTTAGTAGGGTAAAAATTTTTTTCTAGTTCTTTTCAGTGGACATAGTTAGGAAATGTTTTAATTTTTAAATATAATACATCGTGAGTTCATACCAATATTCCTAATTCACACTTAGGTTTGATGGAAGTTTACTTAATTTCTTTGATTTTAATTTATATTTCTTTTCTTAAATGTTGAAAATTTTGGTTCATAACTCTATTAGCATAATTATATATGTTCTTTATCCAAGTATATATGTAATTATATATATTAAATTCCTCACAATTATTACTAACTATGATTATTGAAAAGTTTAATATTTTGTTGATATTGTCTTTAGTATATACCCCTCTAGCATATATACCTCTGTAAGAAGAAACTTAATGCCCAATAAAGCTCATTAGTTCTATTTTGCTTTTGATTTTCAGGGGAGTTGCTTTTAAATTTTTTATTTATTTATAATTTACAATTATTTAAAAATATCTACACTTTTCCAAAGGTAAATCTATAAAACAAGGTACGTTTAGAGAATGTAGCTTCTATCCCTTTCACCTACCTTGTTTCTTCTTTCCCATTATTTGTAACCATTTAAAATTAATTTTTTATTTATCTTTTTTGGTATAAGAAAATACGTTTATATTTTTGTATTCTCCTTCTTTCTCAGATAAAACGTAGCATAGTATATATCCTCTTCTACGCCTGCTTTTGTCTACCTGTACTTTGTGCTATGCTTTGCTCAATAATAGTATACAGAGATATTCCTCATTCCTTTTTATAGCTGCACAACGCTCCACTGTGTGAATGTACCAGGGGGCCATCATTAAATCCGTGTGGCTGTTGTCAGTTTAAGTGAGTCCTCCAGTGTTTCACAAGACACACCTGTCTTTCAGGTGCATAAACTAAGCCTTATATCTGTAATTTTCAACTTTCGATTCCTTTCTGAGTGGCTGTTTAAAGAGGTTGGAAACTCAAAGAGTTTGAGATGGGAATCTCAAAGACACACAGCCCTGAGGTTGATCCCCAACCACAAAACAGTCAGGTTCTCTTTTGGACTTAAGCTTATCACTTTACAATAGTAAGCAGCCTCCATGAAGCTGGAAGAAAGCTAAGGGATTTTGAAGTACTTGTAAAGAGAGAGAGGAGAAGGAGGAGAGGTCATGGGGCTTGTGGTGGGAGTGGACGTGCTTTCCGGGGCTTCTGTTATAGTGGGGAGACGGATGCACATGCTCATATTACAACTGAAGGGAGGGGAGCGCTCTCTGGCTTTGGCTGGTCTTCTGCCCTTTCTTTCTCTTCCTGACGTGTCAGTGACTTTATCTAAACAGGAAGAATTAAGGGTTTTGTTTTGTTTTTTATTCTGTTTGGGATTTGGGCTAAAATATAAATTGTACACAATAGCTATCTCTTGGGGTGTTAAAACAGAAATTAACACCTCAGGAATTATCCTCTCATTTATAGAGAACAATCTGAAGCTCAGTGAGGTTATCATGCCTTATCCAGGGTCTCACAGCTGGTAGACAGCAGACCCCAGAGAAGACCAGCTCTTCACTCCTCCTCCCTTCCCTGAAAAATCTGATGGGCATCTTACCAAGGAGAGCTGGAGTCATTTCTTATGGGAATTTAGGGATGAACCCCCAAATCAAAATTCAGAAGCTTGTTCTGACTTTTGTTTTATGAGTTTTAAATAAAGCATAATGGCCATTGAAAATAAATCTTTGCATTCCAAACTTGACACTGTCCTTCAGCTCCATTCTCTGTCTTGGGTTATTACAAGGACATATTTCCATTTTATTGCAAATTGAACACAAGCAATTTTACAACACAGCCAGCAGTTTAGCAGTACCACTTAAAGTTTCAAAGCTCACTAGATTTATCTTGAGTGAACTTGAGGCTGTATGTATATAAGCATTTTCAATGGTATGTTCCAACTGTCTTTGGGCTATGGACAGTTCTCTGGTGATCTCCAACTGTGAATTTATGCACGCTCTATTATTTTCTTTTTAGGACCAGATCTTTATGGAAAATGTAGGTGCAGTGAAGCAACTCTGCAAACTAACCAACAACCTTGAAGAGAGAATAGAAGAGTTAGAAACATGGAACAGAAAGCTGGCCAGGCTGAAGCGGCTCAGTAGTTTGAAGTCCTCGGTTAGTGAAGCAAGCTCGATCAGGTATACCCAGGACCACCATAGAAATTTGGGGAAAGGAAAAATGGGGTGTTTCCCTAAGTAGAACAATCTGAATGGTCTTTTTGGCCAAGCAGCAACCATTCCTTTCTAATAATGAAGTTTTTATTCTTCTTTTGGAATGTTTTGGAACACAGTTGCCTTCTGTGATACTTTTTCTGTTTCCTTCACTGGCTGCTTAAAAACAAAACAAAACACGAAGCATCTGCTTAATAGCAGTTGTTACAGGAAGTGCTAAAATTTAGCAAAAGGGAGGCTTCTCCTTTAATGAGGAGAGGTGGCCATTTCTAAATTAAGAAAATTGTTTGGTACTCAGGAAAAAACTGATTTTTTATTATTATTATTTTATTATTACCTAAGAAAGTGAATGCACATTTCCTGGTGTCTAGTTTTGAGAAAAACAGAAATGCTATGTTTAATTCATACATTTATGCTTACTAGAGTTCTTTTCCACAAAAGGAACTCTGAATTGCTTTGACTTTTCCTTTTTTAAATTACTCCAGCTAATTGCAAAAGAAAGTCATACTGCTGTCTTAGTGACAGCCTGGGCTTTTGTCATGTAATGCCTGGAGAGGTATTTGAATAGTAATCAATTTTTCTCTCTCTTTTTAAAGCAAATTTAGCAGAGCTGTTAGTGCATCTTCTCCAAGAAGAACCATTCCTAAAAAAAACAAGGTAAACAGACTTAAATTTATAATGAACACAGGTGATATTTTCTATACTCCAAAAAAGGTCTTTGTCTTTAGAGGAATTGATCAAGAATTTTATCATGTATTTGTTGATAGATTCTCTCTTTGCATCCTTATGCACTTCAGGTATTTAAATACCAACCCTTTAATAGGTACCAGCAGATTTTTAAAGAGCAGAAGTTTAGAGAAATGAGTTCAGAAAATTTCCATTTCAGAAATATTACCCTGCCAGTTTTTGTTTATATTGTCCCAATAAGGTAAAATGCATCAGCCTCCACATGCACATGGCGATGGCACTGGGCTATAAGATCTGTGTGCATGCCTTGACTCTACCTGATCCCTTATCTCTGGCTTCAGAAGATCCCAGAGAGATACCAGTTAATCCCCAAATCCCTCTTTTCCCTTTGATATTTAGTACTGTATATGCAAATGGAAGAATAGGTACTCATTTGCTTGCAACAGTTAAAATGTGTTGGTTTTATTAATGAATAAAGATAACTTTGGCTGCTGTATAACCAGAGAAGAGCAGTGAGCTGGCAAAGTCATCAATTAGGATAAGATTTACAACTAAAACGTGAAGGTTAATCGCTTATTAACCTAAAGGAGACTCTTAACCAACACTTGTAGTCCTCTGTTTTTTTAATAGCTGTCAGTCTAATAGGTGTAAGATGGTATCTCATTGTAGTTTTGATTTGCATTTCCCTAATAGCTAGTGACGTTGAGCTTTTTAGCCATTTGTATTTCTTCTTTGGAGAAGTGTCTATTCAAATCTCTTGCCCATTTTTAAAATGGGTTGTTTGTCTTTTTATTTTCAAGATGTAGGATTTCTTTATATATGCTGGATATTAGACCCTTTTCAGATAGATGGTTACCAAATGTGTCTTCCCATTGAGTAGGCCACCTTTTCACTTTCTTGACAAACTCCTTTGAAGCACAAAAGTTTTTAATTTTGAGGAGGTCCCATT
>JAQZBX010090691.1:0-12500 GCA_029593785.1 Cabassous unicinctus
TGAGAGGCCCCGGGTTCGCTTCCCGGCGCCTCCTTGTGAGGGCAGGCCAGCTCGCGGTGCTGTGGGCTGATGCGGCAAGACCTCACAGCAAGGGGGAGATAAGCAGACACAGAGAAGACACGCAGCGAATGGATACAGCAGCACAAGCAGCAAGGGGGGGATAAATAAATAAAATAAATAAATCTTTAAAAAAAAAACAAAAACAAGAATCTACATTTTAACAACATCCCTCAGTGATTCTTATGCACATTAAAGTTTGAGAAGCACTAGATCAGAAAACATGGGTTGGACCATCATTTGAGACTTTTGAACTTTCTGCCTCATTGAGCAAACTCCAGGGGCTGGAGCCATTTATTCTATACCTAAAATAGATTCATATACCATGAAATATTTCCTGGGGGGTTGAAAGCATGATTCTATTTTTAATAGTAGCATTTTCAACATATGACCGGACATGATCTTCACTTTCCAGGAAGGATTTGAGTTGGCTTCCAAAATATATCCAATATCATAAAATAAAGAGGAAATCTAGATTTTAAAAAACTATATGTCTGTGGGAAATAATATAAAACCAGAGGTTGTAATAGCACACACTAAGGTTTGCCATGCAGTCCTGTGCAGTTGCTAGTTCTGTATGACAAACCATTTAGTTCTGAGTTCTCTAGTGATAGAAGCAAAAAGGAAGACATGATAAGTTATAAGACTAAAGTGTCCAGGGGATTAACACAGTTTTTCTCAGTTCAAGGTGTGATAGAAATTTCTTCAGTAGGTCTTCAGAAGTGGCCAGCACCATCTACATTTTCATAACAAATACAATAATATTTTCTGTGAGATTTTGTTTTCTTGTAATAGTCCTACATGACAAAGGGCTGTTTTATAAAAGTACCTTTACAAGAAGAGACCTTTTCTTATTCTGGCTGCTCTGTCATTTGCTAATTTGGCCTTCACAACCTTCTCTTATCTCACCTGAATCCCCAGTGTCTTACTAGTCCATTCCCAACCTACTAAACCCTTCTCACAAAGTAACCAGGGAAGAAGCAAAGGTAAGAAAGACCCAGGCAGGGCGGCTGGTCCCTTGTCATACGAAACGTGAGGTGGCCGGCCTCGCCGCTCAGTTTTTGAAAGGCCTGTGCAGGGCATGTGTTATCCTTGCCTTATCCCTCCCCTGCTCCCCAGCTTAAGCCAGTAGTACTAAAATATTTGGGAAAATCAGGTGGCAGGACCATGTTTTCCAGGACTAGAAGGCCCCCTTAGGTAATTATAATCTTCCACTTTCTACTTTGGCTTGAGCTAGGTTTGTATTACTTTTCAAACCTTCACATCATCTTCAGCTTGGAAATCCCCTGTGTATCTTAGTGTCTATTGGAAATGCAATACTCCACACGCTTTCTGTCCAAGAATATGATCATTTTCCCTACCAAATAGTATTAAGGAAAATTATTTTTTCAAAAGTGAGAAGGCAAGTTTAAACATTCTCAGATTAGAGAATGACCCCTCCATATGTCTGGCAGACCCAGAGAAATCAGTCTAAAAGAGGGAAAAGAAGAGCCCTGCAGGTCTTGTCATCTCTTCCCGGCTGCTCTTGGATCATTCAGCACCACTCAGTATTTTCATTGAGCCTTCCTCATTCTCAGCCATCCCCTCATCACTTAGTACCAAGAAGAACTAAGCCAGCTGTGCCTGTGCTGGTCTCCAGAGCCAGATCAACCTTGACATTGTCTTTGGGGCACCACTGTGGGATCCCAGAAGCCCATGAGATGGGACCTTCCTTCTCATTGACAGCTGCTTTCTGGATTCTAAAACAGATCCTCTTCACCTAGTTAGGAGATGAAGTTGTGAAATAATTTCACACTAGGCCAGCATTGTTTCTTTCAAGTGGAGTGCTTGTTTCCATTCTCTGTTAGCTTTTAGTAGATTCCCCCCACTAAGGGTGGTGAAAAATTTGAGGGAAAAAAGCTAAGCCATTCCTGGAAGACAAATTTACATAACCCCTTAAGGTGTCTGTTTATAATGCTTTTCAAAGTTCACATCCTTCTTGGAGGAATAAATGGACATGACTACCTTTCTCGTAGAGTGGTTTTGTGGATGGAATGAGATAGTCCTTGTAAAACATTTACAGAGTGGGCTTGGCACACAGTAAGTGCTCCATCGTGAACTACTGTCAGTGCTATAATTTGCTCCATGTCTCCTCTGCTCATCCGCTCTTGTTAACCTTTTCCTGAATCTTTGCTGCATCCTAAACACAGGTATTTGTTTTTATCATTGTTCTGGTAGCTGTTCCCACAAGGACGTTCCTATAAACAGAACATATCTTTAGCTCTCTTCAATCCCACAGCCCTCACCCAGCCCACATGACTGTGCTTGTGCCGACTCTCAGACCCTTCATAATTGAAACCCTCCTCATCAGTTGTGTTGGGTTTGTGTTTGGTGATCCTTATGTTCATGCAAAGATGGTTCATAATATAGGACAAAAGAAGACATCTTTTTTACTAGCCTTATACATAAGCATAAAAACACTTCTGAAATCAACTCTTAACTCAAGGCATCTCTAGGTTTTAGTAATAAAAGCCCACATAATGTAATAAAGTCCCAGGCAAGCCAATGGCTCTTTAAATATGTATCTAATCTAATTTTCAGTTAACGCCCTAAGGTAAGCATTACTCCCTATCACCTACAGGTGAGGCATTTGAGGCTCAAAGAAGGAAAGTGACTTGCCTAAGGTCACATAGCAGGTTAGTGTCAGAACTGGTATTCAGATTCACCTCTGACTCCAAAGCCTATGGCTGCTTCCCCAGGATCCCCTTTCTTCCCTCTAGGTCTGGGTTTGATGAGGTCCACCTGGAGTAGAACCACGGTATTGGCATGTCTCATCACGTAACAGGTGAAACAAAATAAGGCTGCTGTAAAAGCAAATTAGCCTTCCCCTCTTCCAAAGGGCAGCAGACTGGCCTTGCTACAAGCTTTAGTAACGTGACAGGGAGAGGAAATGACTTTTCTGTTTATCTTGCATCCCGCATGACTACCACAAAGGAGGGAGATCTTTGCTGGGAATAAAGGCTGGATGGACCTAAGTTGCTCTGTGTAGTAATGGCAAAAAGGGAAAGCATCCAAAGAGTGGTCAGCCTGGGGACTAGCACCAAGGAGGGGTTTTAGGGGGGCCTACCCATTTCTCATGAATGTTCAGTAAAATATCTCACTCGTTCTGGTAGCATGGGTTTTCTTCAGAGGAATAAGGAAGCACCAAGTCCTGTTTCACCATTGGTATGGGGCAAGACCAGAGGCTGCACATGGAGGCAGTTGCATGGTGTCGTTAACCTTATCATTTTTCACTTCTCAGGCAACCTCAGAACCTGTTCTGGATCCACAGCAAATCCAAGCATTTGATCAGCTTTGCCATCTCTACCGAGGAAGTTCCAGGGTATGGTTTGTGTAGTTGTTTAAATTTTTATTTCCCTTTTTATAATTTACTGTTTGGGAAACACAATGCCCTCAAATTTTCATTTGAGCCTCCTCCTTGGCCTGGACGATGCCCTGGCATCCCCTGTTGTCCACAGCCATGTGGACAACTGGTTCTGGCCCCACAGAGCACTTGAAATATGGCAGAGGCTTCAGAGAAAGTGGAAGGATGTCTGCCTCTTACCTACCAATGGGCTGGGGGGACACAGAAGGGCTTCTGTCCCAGAGCGAGCACCACAGAAATCTAATCCCTCTTCTGAGAGGCTTTGTTTGTATTGATGACTTTGCTAAATCTGTCCTAAGCCCCAGACCCTGCTGGACATCTGGGTTTGCTAAATTAGTTTTGGCCATGAAAAACAAATGCAAAATAATAGTGGCTTAAACAGGATAGACGTATAAATGTAGGCAGTCCAGGGCATTTTCCATGAACCTCCCTCAGATTTCTTCTATCTTGTTGCTCTGCCATCCTCAACATGCAGTGTATATTCTCATGAGTCAAAATAGTTGCTTCTCCTCCAGCCATCATGTCTGCATTCCAACTAGATTACTGGAAAGATGGAGGGAAAAAAAAAAATCATATGACTTTTTAAGGACACTTCCTGGAATTTGCACATACTACTTCCACTTATCTCCATTGTCAAGAACTTAAGGCATATGATCATACCTAAACTGCTTTGGAGGCTGAAAAAGAGTCTTTATTCCAGAAGGCCATAGACTAAAACTACTGATATCCTATAACTGTAGAAAAAGAGGACAGATTTAGACGGCCATTATCAGGCACTTTCATAGATCTTTGTCACCTAAAGAATGGAGTCCAAACTTGACCACCTCCCTATTCCCCAAGTCAAACCTAAATTCCAGCCAGGTCAGGTTTGCTCCTGAGTTTGTCTTGACTTTGCGCAAATGGCTTGTGTGCACTGCTTCTCTGTCTGGACTCCCTTCTACCACTCCCCATTCTTAGGCAACCTGCCTGGTTACTTGGCAGCTCAGAGGAAAAGTGTTGTTCCCTCTCCTAGTGTTAGTGTGAGCAGAATGTTTTGTTCTGGAGACTTCACGAGGGCTCTCTTGATTGTGGTCTTGTCTGCATTATTGAACTGGAGTCACCTCCATCCCCTCCCAGCCTTAGCTGCACTCTGCCCCAGGAGTTAGATTTCTGGACCTTCCAAGGAAGTTCTAACACATCAAACCATAGATGTGGTAGAAAGCATTGATCAAAATCGATCAATTCCCAGGTCACTAAAGTTCAAGCAATAGAACATAAAAATATCTCTTATTGGGAAATACACAATATTTTTTATGGTTGATCTTTCTACCTCACAGAGTCTGAATGTGAATGAACCTTGAGTTTACCTGGCATCTGTTGCTCCTTCTGTTGATAGCATTGTACATCGCAGTCCTTGCGGAGAACTCCACAGGCTGGCAGGCAGCTCAGAAAGGGAGAGGCACGATGTGGGGCTCCAGCAGAGACAGAGATGTCTCTGTGATCTGTACAGATGTCAGTGAAAGGCCTGGCAGGATCCTTGAATAAGCCCTCGTGTGCCCTTTGCCAGCTCACTCACTTGCGATCAGAGCTGCAGAGTCACTGAATTGCTTAAAAGATCATAGACAGGTTTCTGAGCCAGGACCTGGGGTGGATTATTTTTGAGAAATTGGTACTTTGAACTTAGGGCCCCACTTACTGCACCCGCAAAGGGACAGACTGGCACGTGTGAGCCTCTGCCATTATTGCCTGTGTGAAGAAAGAACACTGTGCCAGTGATCAGGGAACAGCTAGAAGGCGGTGCTGACAGGGCAGACGGCTGGGAGCAGGTGCAGGACAAGCAACCTCCATGGAATGGAAGGCAGGAGGTAGGCAGCTTAGATGAGTGGAAATTTTCACAGAGACCCGAGTTTGCATCCCCATCACTACTACTCACTGCTCGGTGACTGAGGGCAAGCGACTTAGCTTCTCAGAGCTCCAAATTTTGGTGGTTTTTGTTTGTACTCTAGTGGGTTGTTGTGGAGGAATAGAAACCATGTACATGTAAAGCACCTAGCACCGTGCCTGGCACCCGGAAGAATTCCATACAGTTACTCGTTGCTATTAGAAGTACATGCGTACATCTGACCCCGAGCCAAACACAGGCAGGATTGTCCTGCATTGTTTGATGGCTCACTGCTAGTAGCCACGCTCTCTCCAGGGCTTCCCCACATGCCAGGCTGTCATTGGCCTCCAGTAGTATCTAGGCAGATACCTCAGAATGTTGATAGTGGGATGAGATGCCTCCAGCCAGCAGGTCTTGTCTTCTGTGATTGGGGAACATTTTCTTTTGGCTCTGAGTTTCCCTTCTGGTTTTCTCTGTGGATTGGGCCAAGGTGGTTCCCTCTGTTAGTGTGGAGAAGCAGCAGGCAAAGAAGTTGGACAGACAGAAGTCTAAGGACCTTGGGTGTGAAATTCATTTCTTCTCTGGCCACTGAGGGCTTCTCAAAGGCCAGGCCATCAGGCTCCCCATTTTTGCAGACAGCCTCTTTAAGGTAAGAGTGATGGTCCTTTCACGTGGCAGAGCCTGGTTTCCCAACAAGCTGGGACCAGCACTTCCCCACTTCCTCCTCCTTCAGAACTGGGCCACTAACAGAATGATGGTATTGCTGGTGTCAACTAGTAGAAGCAGGGAAGCTCAGAGCACGGAGAACTCCTTTGGAGGAGAAGGTAGAGTCTGAATTCCACTTTGCCACTGAGTGAATTGACAGCTGGGCTTCCATTTGGAGCTATCCAGGTTACAAAAGAGGGAAGGCAGAGCCAGTGGTCGTAATTCAGATTCATTCGCCCCAAGGAAAGCTTTCTAGGAGGGAGAGTATAAAATGAGATGAGCAGAGAGAATGGAGAACCTGCACTCAGGAGAGTCTATAGGGAGTGAAAGGAGGCAACAGTGGACACAAGAACCGTAGGCATAGCCAGCATGCAGGGGATTCAAGGCCAGACCGTCCTGGAATGGCACAGCTACATGTGCCCCTGGGGCTTAACCAGTCTGGTCTCATCATTATTAAAGGAGGAAATTTAAGCCCTAAAAGATGAGTTCAATTTGCCCAAGGTCACATCACTAGTTTGGGAGATACACACCTGGGATCCAAACCCAGTTTTGTTGACACCAGGTGCAGAACTGTACCGGCAATACAGTACCATCTCCTGTATCGAAGCAGGGGAATTGAGGATCCGCTCCACTTCTGTTCCACATCCCCCTTCCCATACCACACACAGATTCCCTGTCCCCAGAAGCCCTTGTTGATATGTGTTTCTGCCTTTGCAGCTGGCTCTCCTTACGGAACTCTCCCAGAATCGCAGCAGTGAGAGCTACAGGCCGTTCAGTGGCTCCCAGAGTAGCCCTGCTTTCAGCAGCATCTTCCAAAATGAGAACTTCCAGCTGCACCTTATTCCCCCTCCTGTGACTGAGGATTGAGGCCTCCCTGAAGCCTGGCCCTGAAGACCCAGAGAGGACCCCGGGGCAGTCCAGGGAGGAGCCCCTCCTCTCTGACTGGCTTTGTCTCCACTGCCTCTCACACTCCGAATTCGAGGTTCTGAGTTGACCTTCTATGCCCAGGGCCTTCTCCACACTCACCAGGCCCAACAAAGATCCTGTCTCTTCCACAGTGTTGTTGCAGCATCAGTTTGCCAGATCGGTTGGCTTTGTTTTGCTTATCAAGCAGAAGGAAAGTTACATACCTCTATCCAGCTTTTTAGGAAGTACATTTTACCTGTTGGGAACTTTCTTTTCTTCCCAAAGCCTAGAGACTAGGTGGATGGAGCTCAAGCAGTTGGCATTCCGGAGTCCGTCACACTGGTGGGTAAGATGAAGGAATGTCAACTTCTGCTGTTATTGGGAGAGGCAACAGGGGTTGACCAGGCTGCATTTTAACTCTGAAACATGCTTCAGAGAGAACAAAGAACCTGTGGGCCTTGGGGATCTCCCTTTTGATGTTTATGTTAAAACCCATTGAGTGTATGACTTGCCCTTTCTAACAATAAATGCCTCTTGTGTTTAAGTGCTGCAGGCCTGCTGGCTGACTAGCTAACTCTGTCTCTAGTCATGGAAGACATTTAGAGCCTTGTTGCCACAATTCCATTCTATTAGCTCAAAGTCTGGGACCCTGACTGTGGCAATCCTTCGTTTTCAGATAAGCATCTCCATCTCAGGCCCCATTCAAAGCAACTCATCCATGCCAGGTGCTGCTATGACAGGTGGAGGCTGCCAAAAAGTAGTAGCTTTATGGTTTTTGACCCTGGGACTTTGTATGTCGTCAAACCAACAACCACAGCAGGTCACCGCAACCAGGAAGCTAGCTTTCTATCTTACATGCTCAGACACTTCATTGAATCAGTTAACTCAGAGGTGATCAGGCTCTTAGGTCGGACCTAGGCTAATCAAACCCACAGGAGATAGATGTATAAACAAGATGAAAACATATTGATTTTTAATCTTGCTGCTGCCAGTTCCTAGCTAGTACCCTGGGAAAGATATTTAATCTCTCTGAGCCTCAGTTTCTTTATAAACCAGAGCTGTTGAGAAGATTAAATGACGTAATACTTGTAAACCCTTAGCATTGTGCAGGAACATGGTAAGTGATCCAGAAATGCTAAGTTCTGATTATACAACTCTTCTTAAATCCTAGGCTGTATAGGGTACTGCCTCCTGATTGGAGTATGAGGTCATTAAATTGGGGGAAGTGGTTGAGCATTGAGTGATCACCAATTGGATGCTTGTGACAGCTATATGAGATATTCTCAATCCGTTTTACAGATGAAAAAGCTGAGGCTCAGAGATAAGTAATTTAACCAGAGTAACACTGAAAAACTAGCAGAACAGGAATTTGAAATGAGAACTGTGATTCCAGAGCCAGTGGTGCTACCCTCCCCAAATTATACATCAAAAGGTTTCCCAAGGAGTCTACAATTAAGGTTGAAAAATCAAAACGCAGTGATTGCCCTTCTTCATTCTATAGTCTAAAGAACCAAGACAGTCTATTGAGTATCAGAACCCCTGTTCAAATCAGGCCTGATAAAACACCAACAAATTTCTTCCCCAGTTCCTTCCCCCTATTATCAATCCCCAAGAGTTCTTTTGCTTCTTATCATTCAAGTCACAACACAGTTGAGCAATTTACAACATCTTTATATTCAGGTCATGCTTTCCTAAGAGTATGCTCTGGATTGGATTTGAAGAATCCTCTTGTCTCATCTAAAGGTAGATGAGAAACCAATGCTTGAGTGCTGGGCAGAGCTGGGCCTGGGATGTGGAAGGCCTGAGCTGAGCCCCAGCCCCTGCCTTCTGGAAGCCACTGTCCCTGTCCTCTCCCATGGTCCTTGGCACATTTTCTACCCTGTAGTGAAATCAGGTCCCACTTCCAAGCAGTGCCTTATGGACAAACACCCTTATCTGGCATGGTGGTTTGGAACCATGTACCCCAGAAAAACATGTTCTTAAATTAATCCATTCCTGTGGGTATGAACTCTTGTAAAGAAGACCTTTTGATGAGGTAACTTCGGTTAAGGTGTGGCGGAGCTGAATCAGGGTGGGTTTTAATCCTATTACTGAAGGTCTTATAGGGAAAGTCACAGAGAGAAAAAAGCCAGAAGGAACAGCCAGAAGCTGAATATCAACAGAACCCAAAATAGAAGAAAGAGGCTAGGAGAGGCCACCATGTGCATTGCCATGTGAAAGAGGAGCCCAGGACCTAGGATCACCAGCAGCCAGCCCCAGAACACCAGTCTTTGGGAAGAAAGCATCGCCTTGATGACGCCTTGATTTGGACTTTCTCCTAGCCTCAAAACTGTAAGCCAATAAATTCCCATTGTTTAAGCCAACCCATTGCATGGTATTTGCTTTAGTAATGAGGAAACTAAAACGGCTGGAAATATTTTAGAATGAGTCAGCAAGAGCAACTGGTTCTGGATAAATAAGCTATAGGGAACTTACTGGAGGGTTTGGAGTTGCTTAGGATCACAGGGAAGGCTGAAGAGCCCGGCTCAGAAAGTTCAGGAGCAGGCAGGTCCATAGCGCCTGCTCCAGCACCAGGCTGAACTCAAGACCTACCCCTTGGCTGTGACAGGTGGTAAGGGAAAGGATCTGGGGGAATGAGGTTCCAGAGATCCCCTTCAGCAACCATTTTGGGAGGTCTTAACATTCTCCTCCTATGCTATTCCCTGGGGCAAGGCAGGAGATAATCCCTGGAAAGGAAACTAAGGTACTGATATGGAAAGGGAGTAGATTCTGGTCAGCCAAAAAAAAATCAGTGTCTGTCATATCTTTGTTTTACTTTTGTATTGCGGTAAACAGAAAATCCTTGAATTGGTGATGCTTGTGGCACACCTGAGAATGCTGACTCTCATCTCCCAGCTTTGGGGGCCCCCCACCTCCCTTGCTCTGGTCCAAGCCCCATTATACTGTGCTGGCCTCAGGAGACAAAAACAGTGACGGAGACACACCCCTGCCCCCTAGGAGTTTACCATCCAGAGAGGGACACATCAGGCAGTAAATTCCCTCATAGTTCTGCCAACACTTTATTTTTATAGTTTGACTTTTGTGAAAGATGGCTTAGAGGTCCTTGAATGAGCACTTCATTCACTTCTGTCAAGATTGTGCACTTGTCCTTGTGGTGATGTACTGTCTGAATTTCCCTCTGTGGAAACTGTTCATTTCCCTTGGTCACTGTTTAATAGAATCTAGGACCTTTCTTTGTGTAGATTTTTCCTGTGTTTTCCAAAGTGTTTATCACTTTTATCAGTTATATTTGTCACACCCTGTTCTCCCATTCTGTTTCTTTTCATATTTTATTTTCCAGAGGGAGATTTTGTTCTTATTTATTAAAATACCAACAACAGCCTCTGTTTCTTCAATAGTCACTTTCTTTCAGAGGGTATAAACAAGCTAGCTCAAGTTTTCAAGTTTTTTTAGGTACCTACTCAGGTTTGACTAGTATGAAATTTATTGGAAGGTACAGGATGAGGTATATATCCAAGTTTGCACTCTCCATGCTGTGGTCCAGTTTTCCTAATATTAATTAAGAACTGAGCCAGTGAGAGGGTCAGTGGAGGTGGGAAGAGCCCAAAAAAACACCTCCTAGCCAGGCTTCACTGGTGTAGGGTGGGGTCTCCAGGTTGTGGGTTTCCTTCATGGCACCAGGGTCCATCAGGTTTCCAGCCTGTGGACTCTGAGTCCACAGGGATCCAGCCACGACAGTGGGTAGGGTGGGGTTGGCATAGTGGAAGCCCAGGCCTCCATCTCGTGAACCCAGCCTGCGCAGGGTTCTGGGTGTGCAGAAAGCTCTGTTGCATCAGATGGGTGTCCGTGGAGGGGCCCAGTGCGAGTGTTCTGAAGTGCTGCTGAGGAGGAGACGCACTGCCGTCAGCTCTGTCGGTGCCCTTACGTCCCCCATACCACCTACCTGTGGTAAATGAAGGGCAAGACCTGGCATGGCTCTCCAGGCCTCCCTAAAACCTTCAGGATGAGGTCACGCTGGGCTGCCTCCACCCGAAATTCACCAAGAGCAGCTCACACTCGCTCAGCTTTTTCCGGGACACGTAATCCAGCAGGGTCCATCTGAGAGTGACAGGAAATGAGCAAATCCGCTTTCCATGGGATTTTCCCTGGGGCAAGGCCTGGACAGGCTGAGATAGGAGCCTGCCAGAGTATTTTAACATGACCAGTTTGTCATCTATAATACATTTGGGGAAGGTCAGAGGCCCCGAGAAGGGCCTGCAGGTGAGGGAGGGAGGATACCTGGCAGGATGGGCTGTGGCCAGGCTAGAGGTTGCCCACCTTGGTCCCTAAGGGCTTTTCCCAGGCCTGCGTGTGTCTCACACACATTTTCCTCATTTAGATGCTTTCTCAGTCCCTGGAGGAGAAGCCACTCTGTGGTCATGCAGGTCATGGTTATGTCCTCAGAATGAGTGTAGGGGAATTCTTGGCCAAGTGGCCAATCTGCTTCCTACTCTGTAAAAAGAAAAAAAAAACAGTTGGGGAGGGAGGACTGCTCCCCATTGTAGGATCCTGTCCCATAGCAGGTACTCGTCTATCAGCCAATAATTATTTACAGTTCAGTGCAATGGGGATAAGCAGTGAACAAGTCAGACAAGGTCTCTCCCTCATGGAGCTTGTATACTCTTGAAGGGGAGAGAGATTAAATCACTGCATAAATATAACAAAGGGGTTTAAGACATTATGACTTAAAAGGTTGCTAGATGAGTGTATGGGGATGGGACTAACCTGTGCAAAGCTTTTCCTTTTTTAATTTCAACTCATCCATCTTGTTGCTGATGTTTTTTCATTACCATCAGAGGAGTAGAAAAGAAAGTAGTCAAAGCTCTCTGTTACGTACTCCACAGAAAGCAGCGCAGATCCCTGCAGAAATTGAGCGGCAGCTTAAAATGTTCCAGTTAATGAATTCCAGAATGAAGGGGAAGCTTGGAGCTCAGGCACCAGCTCTGCCGGTAGGGGCTGGTAAGTCGTGGGGAGGGAGGCCCTGGAACGGGGGTCTCAGAGGATAGAGAAGACAGGAAGCATTCAGGGTCAAGCATGCAGCTCTGCTGCCACCATGTCAGCTCCGTTCCAAAGCAAGAGCCATGTGCCTAAGGAGGAGTCTGCCCAGAGCAGAGAGGGGAAACATGGGAGGCAAGGCTGAATGGTGCGGGGCAGATGGGAGTGGTCCAGGGCAGGGAGGTGTAATTAGCAGGGGAAAGGCTTCAGGGAGGAGCTGAGAATGCCATCCCACCTGTGCAGGTGGACTGTCAGGAGGGAGCCATCTGCAGAGGACAGGCCCAGCCTGGCTCGAGTCCCCAGAGTCAGTCCTGACTTTAGAGATGTCAGAAGTCACTGCACTAACTGCTCCAATTTATTATTTTCATGCTCTGTTCTAGAGAGCTCTTCAGGAGGCATTTTTGTGGAAAAGAGGTGGGGAACCAGCTTGGGCCTTCACACCCCAGCCAGTGGTGAGGATGCAGAGCCTGGGGCAGCCCCGGAGCACCTGCATGTGCCCCTCCCTCCTGCCTCCAGGGGGATGGAGACTCACCC
>JAQZBX010090692.1:0-12476 GCA_029593785.1 Cabassous unicinctus
CTAGTAGATCTTAAAGTTTTTTCCTGCTGAAAATGATTACAAGCTGCTACAATTTCATTTTCTATATGAGAGAAATGAATTATGGGACAATGTTCTTAACAACTGTTAGAAAAATAATTTGGTAGAACTAATATTTTGATGCTAATATCAGCATTATTATTTCTATGGTTAATAAAGCAATGGCCATTTATTGAATTTAACTTAAAACCATATTGCAACAAAGTCCAGACAGGTTTACTAATTTATGAAGGAGATAATTTAAATTCAGAAAATAAGTGATTGCTACCCAAGTTCATACATTGTGTATAATTAAATAATAGAGTCCAGTTGACAATTCCTTGTCTATAAACTTTTCCCACAAACTGTCCAGAAAATTTTCTCTTTATTATGCAGTCTCGGTTTTTAAATATTTTGGAAAAAGCATATATTAGATGATAATAAAATACAGAAATACAGGCTCCATTTCAAACCATTGAGAGTAAATTGACTTAAAAGTATGATACATGGAGTCAAGGGCAAAACCAACAAGGTAAGCTGCCTTATGCTCCTTTTAGTTTTAACTACTGTTTTATTCTGTGTTTTATTTAAGTGTATGACTATAATTGAAATGTTTGTAGAAATAAATATACTTCTGTTATAAAATGTCAGCATTTTACTGTCACAAATAATTAAGAAAAAAGTAAACAAGCATGAAAAAATTAGTCAAATCACATTTGCTTTTTGCAGAGCTTTTTCCTTCCATTTATTAAATATATATATCATTATATTAATTTTTCATTTAATTATTACCTAATTTTTTAGATAGCTCATATTACACTAGAGAGCACAGTTAAAACTTTGCATTTGTTTTTACATCATTAAGCAAAAATATTGCAAGAATTGTACTTGAACCATTAGCAAATTTTCAGTTTGTCATATATCAAGAGCTACAACCTTTCCAGGTACTTAACTTTATATTAAATTGGAATTGGACAATGTTTGCTCCTAAATAATATTTTTTGAAAGTTTTCAATTGGATGAATGAATGCATATATTTTTATTAATGTCAAGATTTAAAGTAATGTTTGGAAAGAATTGTGGAAATCGTCATGATTTTTATTAAATATTAGATTTTTATTTTCTGAAACGTTGAAATCATGACAACCATAGTTTCAAGATATGTATTTTGTCAGCCATATTATCCATAAACTTTTCTGATGTTGACTTATGAATTATGTCTTTTCAGGTGACTTTTATACATTTTTACAGCACTGGACCACAGAAAAAAGAATAATGTCGTTATGTTTATTCTCTTGGGACTTTCCCAAAAGAAACACATAGAAATACTCTGTTTTGTATTCTTGTTAATTTATTACATTGCTATTTGGATGGGAAACTTGATCATAATGATTTCTGTCTCATGCATTAAATTAATTGACCAACACATATATTTCTTCACTAATTACCTTTCACTCTGTGACCTTTGCTACACATCCACAGTGATACCCAAACTAATAACTGACTTACTGGCAGAGAGGAAGAACATTTTGTACAGTAACTGCATGATACAGCTATTTATCACTCACTTTCTTGGAGGCACTGAGATCTTTATCCTCACAGGGATGGCCTAGGACTGCTACGTGGCCATCTGCATGCCCCTGCACGACACGGTCATCAAGAGCAGTTGGAGGTGTAATGCAATCATCATAGCTTGTTATTCTGGAGGATTGGCCCACTCTGCCAGTCAGTTTCTTACCATCTTCTTACCCTTCTGTGGCCCCAATGAGATAGGTCACTACTTCTGTGATATGTTTCCTTTGCTGAAACTGGCCTGCAGTGATACATACAGAATTGGTCTTTTGGTAATTGTGAATTCAGGTCTGATTGCTTTGATGTCTTTTGTGATTGTGATGGTATCTTATTTCCTGGTATTATACACCATCAAGGCCTACCCTGCAGAAAGCTGTAGCAAAGCTCTTTCCTCTTGCTGTTCTCACATAACAGTTATGGTGTTATTTTTTGTGCCTGGTCTTTCTATTTACATTAGACCACTCAAAATTTTTCCAGAAGATAAAGTATTTGCTCTTTTCTACATCATCGTTGCCCCCTTGTTGAGCCTTCTTATTTTACTCTAAGAAATCTGGAGGTGAAGAATGCTTTGAGGAAAGTGTTGTGCCATCAATAGTTTTTGGAAGGGAAGTAACTTGTATGAAAGGCATTCCTGAATTTCACTCTAGGCCTTGTGAAATAGGTGTCTATGCAACTCTAAGCCATAAAATTGATCTGGAATGATATACAAGCTAGAGTTTTCCCATTGGTCCATAACTCTTCCTGACTGGGCAATTTTGGTAAATTTTCCCTTGTTCATTGTTCTTCCATTCTTCTCACATGCCTGATTCATGTACCTATTTGTATTTAGACATAGGAATTCTTTTTTCCCTCCTCTTGCACACCATTTGGCAAAACTATTAGGAGGCCCTCTGGTAGAGAGAAATGTAGTTTATATGCTCTCAGTTCCAGGATTACAGAGCAAAGCATAGAAGGGTGAATTTTTGGCAGAAGCCCATAGATAAATGAGTAGAACATATTGCTTACTTGGCTACTCAGCATTTATAAACCTTCTTCTACACATATTGAAACGCCTTAATAAAATAATTACATATTTCCACTTCCATTAAATAAGAAGTTTCTAAAAATATATTCAGAATCTCACCATTAACAGAAACTCAACATTCCCAATGTCTTTGCAGATAACTCTGGATAAATTAATTAAAATATTACTTGTTATTCTACTAGGTTACAATACCACCTGAATAATCTGTAGCTTAAAGATTAGATTGTAAATTTATCTATGGAAAACAAATGTCTTATATGAAATAGTAAGAAAGAAAAATGCAATTCATTCATATACACATATATAATTATATTTGTATACCTATATACATATTTATATAACTCAATCAACTTAAGGAAAATATTCATTATTACAATTTTAGTTGCTGAGAGTGGTCTTAAGGTTTTAGTTAATATTTATATCTTCATTTCTTCCACTTTCTATTCCACTTTCCCTTTGCTCTCAGACTGATATTCAGCTATTGGGATTTATTATCTAGTAAGTCAACCAAATTTCATTTCTGAATTTCTCAGTCTTCAAAGGTGCTACAATTTTTGTTGCTTTATTTTTTATTAACATGCAATTTTCATCATGGTAATTATAATAGGTGCATAAGAGAATCCTTGATTTGAAAATACTGGTCAAATCTTCCCTCATTTTTATAAAACAACCACATTTCTCTTTTGTCAGTAGCAATCAATACATCCCCTTTTTTGTCTATTGGCATAGCATAGGCATGAGGAGCCCATATTGACCAGATGGCATTCTCAATTACCAATTCAATAAAATCATTGCTGTAATCCCTGATGAAAGCATAGCCTCTTTGTAACTATGGCCACAAACCATGTGAGCTGAAAATGGTGGGAGAGGAAATATTCAGTAAATGTGTTTTTAGTATAATAGTAAAAGGAGTTAATTGCACTTAGATACCTTGATTCCTTAACCATTTATTCTGGATATGGAAGAAACCACATTACTTATTTGACAATACATCCTTAAAGATAAAGCCCCAGATTTTCAAGGTGTTTTCTCTGAATTGGCGCTTGAGTGTTAAGTAAGACATTACACTATTGTATCATACCAGTCACTACAGAGTAATGGGGCACATGATAAGACCAGTGATTTTCTTGTGGATGTGTTTGCTGCCACTCTTCTTTTACTGTGAAATAATGTACTTGATCAGACTCAATGATGTTTGAGTAACATGAATATTTGAGTTCCAAGGATTTCTATAAGCTCATGGGTTATACTGTTATTATAAGCATTATGAACAGAAAAGGTAAATCCATGCAAATACTATCCAGAAGATGTGTCTATTTCTATGAGAACAATTTCTGTCTCTTCATGATGGAAGATTTTCAGTGCAATCAACTTGCCACCAAGTGGATGAATACTCCCACTGAGAGATGATATGTATTGGATTACCCCATCTTGGTTTCCAAAGTTTACCACATCTATATTTCTCATTCTGCTTGTACTTCTTACAATGTAACACTGAAATTTCCATAAATTTCTGGGATCTATCATCTCTTCCCTTGTACCTGCATAGATCTGTGTGAATGCCTTGTCAAATATAATACAGAAGAAATGAACTCCTATAAATTCCAAGAGTAGCTATCAAAAATGTGCAATTACACCTTGTTGTCTTAGGGTTTTCTTGACACTTAACTGACATACTTCACAGAAACCCATACTAGTTCTTACAGGGAGACCATATGGAGAGGCCATATGAGGGTTTTCATGGCCCTTAGCCCAGCTGAAGTCCCTGTCCATAGCCAACATCAACTTACAGACATATGAGTGAATATTCCCCCAGATGATTTCAG
The DNA here is from genome assembly GCA_029593785.1 of Cabassous unicinctus. Classification (NCBI taxonomy): domain Eukaryota; kingdom Metazoa; phylum Chordata; class Mammalia; order Cingulata; family Chlamyphoridae; genus Cabassous; species Cabassous unicinctus. Next base: position 4,420 of record JAQZBX010090692.1, read on the forward strand.
CTTCCAGATAGTGATTCATCCTCAGCCTTGGAGTCTTCCAGCTGAGCCCACCCACATCTTGGGGCATAACCAGGCTGTTCCCACTAGAGACTATTTAAATCCCTGATCTAAAGAATCCATGAACATATTAATTGCTTGTTTTACATCACTAAGTATGGAGTTGTTTGTTACACAGCCACAATATCTACAACTATTTGGACTCAGTAATAGCAGCAGTGAGATTAACCTTGATGAGGGAATGCTTATCTTACTAATTCCTTGCAATGGTCTTTATTATTGCAACCTTGTCCATTTTATTATTGAACTAATGAGTAAGAATTTAGGTGGCTGAGATAAGAAGATGAATGACATCTAGAGAACTTATAATCTTGTCAATCATTGTTGAGAAACTTCTCTGCAGTGAACACCCTTTGGTGACTGTGGCAGTTTGATATTATTTATGAACTCAAAAAAGAGACATTTATTATGTTTGTAAACTGGTCTATTCATCTGGGAATGATACCCTTTGATTGATTTAAATTGAAAGGCTTTATGTTTACTTGATTAAATCAAGATTAGGGCTTTAATTTGACCACATCATTAGGGTGTGCAGGGTTGAGTCCCTGCCCCCTTGGTGGGCTATATAAATGGACCCTCACTCAAGGAAAACACAGAATATGGTACACATGTGAAGATACACAGAAGAGGAGAGGACTTTGATCCTGCAGCCACAAGAAGAGAGATGAGCCAATTGCCTGATAATTTACATCTGACCTTGTGAAGAAACCAGAGCAGCTGAGCCCAGAAAGAAATTAGCCCTCCAGCCTGCAGTTGATATCAGAAGAACCCAGGCCTGTGTAACCTTAAGAGGAAAGAGAAAGGCTGAATCCTCACAGATATTGGCAGCCATTTGCTTCAACACATAGCAACAGACATTTGGTGAGAAAGTGCTTCTTATGGTATCTTGAGTTGGACTCATTAAGGCCTTGTAACTGTAAGCTTCTACCCCAAATAAATGCCCTTTATAAAAACCAACCGATTTCTGGTACTTTGCTTCAGCTCCCTTTTGGCTAACTAATACAGAACTTGGTATCAGAGAGTAGGGTCATGCTTTTGCAATTACCAAAAATGCTGGAATAGTTTTACAAATGGGTAAGGTGTATTTTTTGAAGGAATTGTGAGATGCTTGGTAGAAAATGCCTAGATTGCTTTGAAGAGACTGTTAGTAGAAATATGGAGCCTAAAGTTATTTCTAATAAAGCCTTAGAAGGAAATGATGAAACTATTATTTGAAACTGGAAGAAAGGTGATCCATGTTTTAAAGTTGCAGAGAATTTAGCAAGGTTGAATCCTGATGTGATGTGGAAAGGAGAATTTAAAAATTATGAACTTGTACATTTAGTGAAGGAGATTTCCAAAATAAATGTGGAAAATGAAGCTGAGAACTGAATTCTTGGGGACAAAGACACTAGAAACTGTTTCTTGAAATTCAAAACCTCTGGAATCAAGCCCCCAGATAGCAGTGCCCATTTGAGTAATTAACTAAACTTGGAACTTATAAGCTAGGATTGAAAATGCAGTTATCCAGGAAGGACTTCTGGAAGGTCTTACTGTCTGTTGGCTTGACCCCTGCTTCCTGCATGCTAAACCAACAAGCTTTTTGAGAGAGCTGTATGACCAAAACCACTGTCACCTGGACTAAAAGGAACATGTAAGGGAAAGATGGAAGGGAAAACAGCTTTAAAAGGAAAACCATGGAAGCTGAGATTTAGAATCAAGACATCTCCTGGGGCCAAGAGAGGAACCACACCCATGTGTACAGAGGGGGTAAATTTACTCTGGCATTTGAAGTGGGTGGATGTTCCAGCCCACTGTTCAAGGAGAGTTTTGTTTCCCGAGGCTACAGAGAGGGTGGAGCACATTCCCCAAGGGTTGTGAAGAGTGAAGTTGACACACAAGATCTCTGAGAGGGGTGGAAATTTTCCCCATTGGTTGGGTAGTGTTAGGGCAACATTCCATTGCTCTGAGGGGGTGAGCCTATCCCCCATAGATTATTGAAGGCCATGTCACCAACAAACTGTTTGGAGAGAGTTGGGTCTGCATGCCAGAGATTAAGGAGAATGTTGCTGCCTCCTCACTGTACTAAAGGGGTTGAGACTGTAGCCCAGAGTTTGGGGAAAGAGTGGCCATCACCCCAGTGTTCTTGGAGGATGAGGTCTGGAACTCAGTTGCCACCCAGGTGCTTGATGAAGGTGGAACCAAGAAAATGGCCATTGAGAAAGCCTGTGGAAAGAAACCACCATCTTAAGAATGACTCTCAGACTCTGAATCTAATGGAATATGTCCTGTAGATTTTTGGAACTGTAGGGAAATTGTTACTCATGCCCACCACCTCCCTCCCCAATTTTTCTTATGGTGATACAAATGTTTAGCCTATGTCTGTATCTTTGTATATTGTATATTGGAAGCAGATAAATTGTTTTGTGAGTTTCACAGGTCTACAGCCAGAGAGGATTTTGCCCCAAGACAAACTGTATTTTTATAAACTGATTGTGATGTGATTTTATGCATAGCATTGCTACTGATTTAAGTTTTTTTTTGTATATTATAATGTCTTTTTGGATTTCAGAGAGTGGAGTCTGGCATTTTGATATTATTTATGAATTCCAAAAGGAGATATTGGTTATATTTGTAAACTGGTCTGTTCCTCTGGGCATGATATCCTTTAATTGATTTAAATTCAAAGGCTTTATATTTACTTGATTAAATAAAGATTAGGGCTTTAATTTGAGCACATCATTAAGGCATGCAGGGTTGAGTACTTGCCCTCTTAGTGTGCTATATGAATGTACCCTCGCTCCAGGATTACACAGAATAAGATACAAACATGAAGAAAGAGTTCCACAGACATTGAAGAGGAGAGGACTTTGATAAGCAGGCCCCGGGAAGAGTAATGAGCCATTTGCCTGAGAGTTTACAACTGACCTTGTGAAGAGACCAAAGCATCTGAGCCCAGAAAGAAATTAGCCCTCCAGCCTACAGCTGAGATCAGAAGAAGCTGGACCCATGAAGCCTTAGGAAGAAAGAGGAAGGCTGAATCTTCACAGATATTAGCACCATCTTGCTTAAGCACATGGCAACAGACATTTGGTGAGAATGAACCTCTTATTGTATCTTGAGTAGGACTCATTAAGGCCTTGTAACTGTAAGCTTCTACCCCAAATAAGTACCCTTTATAAAAGCCAACAGATTTCTGGTACTTTGCATGAGTGCAACTTTGGCCAACTAATACAGTGACCATTTGTAATGTTCAGATATTTATACACTTTGTCCAGTAAGACCATCCACACACCTTATTACCATATGCCCTTATCACTTAACCTTCCACCCTTTACATTCCAAATCTCTTTCTAAATTATTACCAACTTCCATGAATTGGAATATATCTATCTCTTACTCTAAACAAAGTAGACAGCCACAATTCACTGGTTGAGGTTTGCTCATTGAGAGAATATTTCTTGGCTCCTATTTCTTTAGGAACATTTATGTTTGAAACTTTAATGCTATAGCATTCCACTTTCAGTTGGCACCTTATTTTCATGTAGAACTAAACATAAATAAACATGTTTCTATATTTCCTCTTCAGCCAAGTCCCTATTAGGCCAGATGTTGACTGTGGGAAAAAAGACAGTACATCAAGATTCTCATGCAATATTCTTGTGCCTATTAGTCTTATTCAAACCCAGCCTCTGTGATACCATTTGAAATAGACTGTGTACTGATGCTAAATAACTCCCAAACTTGGTGGAAAAGAATACCCTGAGATCACGATGATCAGTTCACACAATACAAACATTTGATGCCCTTGGTTAGATAATCATTAAACTTAAAGCTTTGTTATAAAACCTTAGGTGTGCACATGATGATTCTCGTAATGGGGGTTTACAGAGGCTCCATATACATTTCTTATTTAGATCTTCTGTGTGGTAAGGCCTAAATTTCAAAGTGGTTTTTACTGCAGCCTAAACATTTAGAACTTTATTTTGCATTGAAATCCATTCAAAACCAGCAGCATTATACAGTTTTCAGTCATATACCAGAGCACCAACTCAAATGCTATATATGTTGCCTCTAAAGTTCAAAAGGCCCAACAAGTATTAAGCTTACTTTTCAGAGGTAGATACAGCAACTTTAACTTGGGAGGAAGCATACTGACATACTCTATGACACTGGATCCCTATCACTGATAGAAAATTTTTCAGTTTAGTTACCCCATCTGGAACAGGAGCTGCTTTTGAAGTGATCACCTAATTAATTAACAAATACTTAATGTGAGTGTGCAAGATGTATCCACATTCTTTTAAAGTTAAATCAGTAGATTATAGAAATTAATATCCTTGCATATTTGAAGTTATGATGGTGGTTGCAATCTTTGCAATTCCCTTGTACAGGCAGAATTATTTTTGGCAACACTGTGCTGACAGGAAAATAATTTTCCATGGGCTTATGCTTGAATATTTTATGGATCAAGAAGCCAGTATGAACAGTACACCAATCATTAAGAACATCTATTTTAATTATAACTTTGGAAATGAAGAAGCAACACAGAGTGGAACTCTACAACCATTGGATCCACTATAAATAGAATTGGGCCACCATGTCTCTAGCAGTTCATTGCTACCACTTGCTTCTGACACTAAGAAACCCACCATTCCTACTGAAATAAAGGAGACCAATTTTGAAACTATGTCACATAATCAATTACAGTTCATATGGAACCTTTCTTCACTTCATCCCTTATACTTCTTAATTCAATAGCTGCTACCATTACCAAGATCTAAACTATCAGAGTTTATGAAGTAAATTTCATTGATTACCATGGGAGCTAGAGGAAATAGAAAATGTGTCCTATTCTGCAACTGGAAAATGCATGCTAAAATGTATAGCAGCCACAAAAATAAATGTCCAACAGTGTATAGAAATGTTGAAATGAGAAAAAATTAGGTTATAATCTATATTGAAGATAATAAAAGAGGGAAATTAGAAATAACCCAAAGCTTTTAGGTAAGACAAATAGAAAGCTAAAACAAAACAGTAGAAACAAATCCAAACATAAGTAGTCACAATCAATATATAGTCTTTCCATTAAAAGACAATGACTATCAGACTTGATTAAAAATACAGCAGTTTATTTTTAAAGAGATAAATCTAAACCAGAAAAATTATGAAGGGTTGAAGGAAAAGCATAAAGTTTTATTAGGCAAGTATTAAGCAAACGAAAGCTAGCAAATATACTAATGTAAGAAAAAATACACTTAAAGATTAAAAATACAATATTATAATTCGTATTTTGATAAATTTTGATGAAATTTCAACACACTAGGAATTTATTGCAATTCATAACATATGTTTGTAGTTTATGGACTTAATGAGATCTAAGTGCCAAATACAGCTCACTTGAATCTGAGATTCTAGCGTATGCATTCTATTTAAGGAAACACATACAACTTTGAAAAAATCATATTCTAGGATGTAATATGTTTTTCTTCAGATTTCAAATATGCATTACATAAGCCAGTTCATCTGACAACAATGCAATTAAATTAACTTTTAAAAAATAATGCAACTTTACAACAAAGTAAACACATGTAAACTATGGACTACAGATACTAGTATAATTAATATATAAAATTTGTTTCATCAATTGTATAAAAAATACCATGCTAACACAAAGTGCTAGTACTATGGAAACTGTTTGTGTAGAGTATTTATATAAGAATTCTTTACAATTTTATGATTTTTAAACCTAAACTATCTCTAAAAAATAAAATGAATTTAAACAATTAAAAACATTACCAACAAAATTACAAAAAATGGAAAATTCAAAAAGAAAGTAACGATTAAGAAACTCCTGGAAGAACAATGGTTTAAAAGAGGGATAAAATCTTTAATTAGAGACCACATAGAAATCAGAAGCAAAATTAAAACCTTCAAAATACACTCAATATAAAAAAACAGAATCCCCAAGAGAAGAAATAACTGAATAGCACATGAAATCTTATCATTATTGCTCTTAAAGATACAAATTTAAGCAACGAAGTACCGTATTTTGCCTTAATAATTGACAATGACTGAAACAAAGAGTGCTGGTTGGGATGCAGGAAAACGGGGGTTTTAATCCACTAGTGCTAAAAAGTAAAAATGTCTCCTGCTTTCTAGAATGATGGAAAAACAATGTGTAGTTAAAGTCATAAAATTGTGTATATTGTTAAATTATAAACTCCTCCAAAAAAATTAATCAGAGATATTTTCTAAGATTTGTGTATGTGAATGTTATTCATATGTTATTTATAATTTAAAAATGGAAAATAATAATAAAGATTAAGTGAACCTCATATCCTGGGTTGTTTTTGTGACTTGGATTATTGCTTTAGATTTGTCTAGAATATTATTCAACCTTTTAAATAATTATATATAATATATTTAAAAAGTGAACAAAATATTTATAATTGAAATATCCCTGTAACCTTGACATGAATCAAGAAATAGATAACTGGATTAGGGCAGAAGATGGCATCGGTTTAGGTGGGCACTCACCATTTCTCTCACAGAAGACAGCTGATTGGGGACAGGATCCTGCCCAGGTGGTCTCTTCTGGGAGCCTGCAGAGCGAGAACCTTGGGGACATCAATCTGGAGAGAGCTGGACAGCAAGGTGGACTGCTTAATATAAAATCATGAAATTTTCCCCCAGCTAGAAAACAAGGACACAGACAGCTAAGCCCCACCATCCGGGCAACCCGGTGAGAGGGAGCACTCTCTGAGAGTGGGAGGGTCCTGGCAAAGGGTGAGAGGGTTTTTTTCTGTCAGTTTGGCTGCCTGGACCCCCTTGCAGCTTTTTGGGAGCAAACGAGCCAGCCAGAAGTGGTGCCAGGCTGAGGGGAGAGGCGAATCTTCTGAGGAAGCCTGATTTACCTGACAGCTGTGGGACACAGAGGCTTGGCTCGGGAGGGTGCGAGGCCAGGCAATTTTATAATTCTGCACTGAGTGTCAGAGTCTCAGCTCCCCTGGGGGGGGTCAGGCATTGGGAAGTGTTTGATAAGTTTCCATGAGTCTATTTAGGGTCCCCTTGGTGGAGGGGGTGGTCCAGAAGAGGCCTACTTTTGGGTCCCTTATCTCTTCAAAAAAAATTTTTTTAACCTAATTTAATCACTAAAATCTGCCTCAAAACCTGCAGAGAGAAGGCAACAGGTTAACTGATTGATGAATGCAGTCTGAGAGGCTCCACAAGGGCCCAAGAAGGAATGCTGTTCTTCCTTAGCTTTGTTTGACATTATGCTTGTGTGTTTGTTTTGTTTTTCTTTGTTTGTTTGTTTCTTGCTTTTCTTTCCTCTTTCCTCACCACTCCACCCCCTTTTTTAAAAATTTGGTGCTGTTGCCTTCTTTCTTTTTTGCTGTGCTTCTTCTTCCTTGATTTTCCATTCTCTTTGTATATTGATTTTGTCTAACAATGCTATCTCTTTTCCTTCTTTCATCTTTCTGCCTTCTGCTTTCTGTTGTGGTCCTTACATTCCACCTTTTTTCATTAGTCCTCAACTTCATGGGTGTTGATTTCTATCTTGTCTATTCTGTTTTATTATTATTATTATTATTATTATTATTAACTTTTTCCTTTCAGCCCTTTCTTTACTCTTTCCATTTCACCTCATCATTCTGGCCTTTTAAATCATTCTGTATATTTCTCTCTAATTGGTTTCCCACTCCATTATAAGTACTCCACTGTTTTCCCCCTATTAGTCTACACTGCCTACATGAGTTAAATATTCATTTTACTAAGTCTGATACAGCCACTCTTCTTTTATCAATACTACTATTATCCTTTTTCATTTCTTACCTCTTTTGATTCCTCTGGCCCTAATCTTTCTCCTTCAAGGGAACATAGAAAAAAGCAAGGAAATACAAGAAGAACAAAGTGTCAAAGAGAAAACTTAACACATGCACAGAACCACCAGCTAAATAAAACTCCAGAGCAGAGAGAGAAGCTAATCAACTGAAGAAATCCATCAAGATAAAATGATG
>JAQZBX010090693.1:0-12484 GCA_029593785.1 Cabassous unicinctus
GCAATGGATAGAGCACCCGTTTACCATATGAGAGGCCCCGGGTTCGCTTCCCGGCGCCTCCTTGTGAGGGCAGGCCGGCTGGCGCGGCGCCGTGGGCTGATGCGGCAAGACCTCACAGCAAGGGGGAGATAAGCAGACACAGAGAAGACACGCAGCGAATGGACACAGCAGCACAAGCAGCAAGGGGGGGATAAATAAAATAAAATAAATAAATCTTTAAAAAAAAAAAGAAAAGAAAAGAAAAATTGTCTGAGAAGCCATAGAATCAGTACTTAGAAGTACTTTATGTCCTTCCTTGTATATTTCTTTTAGAAAAGATAAATATCAATGAGTTAAGTGCCCAACTTAATTTAGAAAAAGTACAGTATAAAACAAAAGAATTAGAAATAAGAAGATAGTACAGATAAGCAAATGAAAGTATAAAATACAAAGACATGATAAATAACATCAATAAATCCAAAAATTCATTCTTTTAAAAAATTAATAAAAATCAAATGATCTTTTGAGAGTGTTCTATACAAACAGATAGAAAACACAAAAACAATAACATGAATGAAAATATTATCATAAACACAAATAGATCAGAGAGTAAAAACACGAGTACATTATAAATAATTTTATACCAATAAATTTGAAAACTCAGATAAATAGAAAATTCTTAGAAAAATATAGCAGAAAATTATGCAAGAAGTATCATGATTGAATACTCCTATGGCACTTAAAGAATTAAAGTCATATAGAGAGAATTAAATTAATAGTTACAAATGTTCACATAAAGAAACACACCTATAATGTTCCAGAAATATTTTATCATGGTTTTAGAGAAAAGATTATTATAATATCACACAAACTCGTCCAGAAAAGGCAAAAAAAATATGGAACATATCTCAACTAATTCGCTGAGATCATGCTAACTTAGAAACTAAAAGCACATGCAAAAAATAATATAAGAAGGAAAATAAGCCAATCTCTCTGATGAATATAGATATAAAAATAATAAAATATTGTTAGACAAATCTATTTACTTGTCTCTTTGTCTGTCTATCTACCTATCTCACTATGAACAGATGGATTTTATCCCAGGAATGCAAGGATAGTTTCATATCAGAAAATCTGAAAATGTTATTTTCCATATTTTAACAGGAAATAGAATAAAAGCAAAGAATCCCCGAAAAGATATAGTAAAATCATTTGATAAAATTTAGCACAGATTCGTCATAAAAATTGTTAGCTAGATGCAAAGATTATTTTTATATGATAAATAGTAGCTATCAAAAACCTATAGCAAATATCATTTTTACCAAGGAAACAGAATCATTCCTTTAAAATTAGGAATAAGAAAAGATACCCAGTATCACAACATGGATTCAATAATTTTATAGGGCATGACAACACAGTTTTTTTGAAAAGGAAGAAAAAAATTGAAAGGATCCAGAAAGACAGGGATACAATTATCATTATTCAAAACTGATGTGAAGTTAATATAGAAAAGTGAAATGAGCCTACAGGAAAATTATTAGAAATAAGAGATTAGCAAGATGTTTGATTATGAGATCAATAAGCAGGAAAAAAACCACTTGCATTTATATAGACAGCAACAGCTAGAATATGTAATTAAGAAATAATCTTTTAGAATATCAATAATGACTGTGAAACCATAGACATTTTATTTCTACAACAATTCAAGTAATATATATAAAAAAAAAAAAAACTAGAAAAGTGTTGGTTAAAAAAGGTGTTAGCAAAAAGAGTGCCAAGATACTACAACTCTTAAGGGAGTACTCTGAAACTTACACATGTTCTTTTTTAGTTATTAGGATGGAAAATTCCAATTTATATAGTTTGCTTCTAATCAAGACACAGGGGGAAAAATTAAATTTACATTTTTCTTGGCATGGTTTCTTTTTATGTATTGCTGAATTCAATTTGCTAGCATTTTATTGAGGATTTTTGCATCAAATTTCTGAGCAATATTGGCCTGCAGTTTTCTTTACGGAATGCACTGACTTTGTCTGGTTTTGGTGTCAGGGTAATTCTGGACTCATAAAATTAATTAGGAAGAGTTCCTCCTCTTCTGTTTTTTTGGGACAAAGTTGTAGAGAATTGGTGCTAATTCATTAGGTGTTTAGTAGAATTCTCCAATAAACCATATATGCCTGGAGAGTTCTTTTTCAAATTCCTTTTAATCATGGACTATATTATTATTCGGATTATTTCATATTGGATGAGTTTGGGTAGTTTGTGATTTTCAAAGTATTTTTTCATTTCATGTAAGTTGTAGAATGTTTATGTGTGGAGTTGCATGCAGTATTTCTTTATTATCATTTTAACAGCTGCAGCTTGTGTAGTTATATCCCTTGTTTTGTTCCTGATACTGGTAATTTGTGCCTTTTCTTTTTCTCTGTCAGTACTGCTAGATGTTGGTCAAATATGTTCAAAGACCCAGCTGTTTATTTCATTGTTTTCTCTGTTGTTTTCCTGTCTTCAATTTCATTGGTTTCTGCTCTTATTTTCTTCCTGCTGATTGCTTTGGGTTTATTCAGGGCTTCTTTGTTTAGTTTCTTGAGGTAGTAACATAGATTATTGATTTGAGACTTTTCCTTTTTTCTAATGTATGCACTTAGCACTGTAAATTTCCCTTAGGGCATCGCTTTAATTGAATCCCACAAATTTGGATATGCTGTATTATCATTCCATTCAGTTCTAAATGTATTTGATTAATTTCCTCTAAGAGTTCTTCTTTGACCTATGAATTTTTTAGAAGAATGTTGTTTAATATCTAAGTGTCTGGAGTTGTTACTTTTATTTTCTGTTACTGATTTCTAGTTTAATTCCATAATAGTCAGAGAACATACTCTGAATGACTTCAATTCTTTTAAGTGTATTGAGGTTGTTTTTATGATCCAGGATATCTATCTGGGTGGATGTTCCATGGGTGCTTGAAAGGGTGTGTATTTTGCTATTGTAGGATGGAGTAGTCTATAAATATCGATTAAATTTTGTTGGTTGTGTTCAGTTCTTCTATATCCTAATTCTTTCAATTGCTGAGATAGGGATATTAAAGTCCCCAAATGTCATGGTGGGATTGTCTATTCTTCCTTTCAGTTCAATCAGTTTTTGATTCCTACACTTTGCAGCTCTTTTGTTTGGTGCATACACATTTAGGATTGCTATGCCTTCTTGGTGAATTGACCCTTTTTGTCATTGTCCCTAGTCATTTTCTTTGCACTGAAATCTCCTTATGTGTTATTACTATTACAACTCTTGCTTTTTATCAATGTTTTATAGTGTAACTTTCCTAATAATTTTTACTTCAAATTGCCTATTTGAAGTCAGTTTCTATATACAAAATATAGTTGTGTATATTTTTATCTACTCTGTCAATCTCTGTCTTTTAATTGCTATATTTAGACCATTTACATTTAAAGAAATGTATTAGGGATTAAACCTGCAATTTAATCATTTATTTTTTGTTTATTTCTCTGTTTCTTATTCCTTTGTTTGGCTTTTCTTGCCTTCTTGTATGCTACTTGAACTTTTTTTACTAAAAAATTCTATTTTTATTTATCTAAAGTGTTTTTTATATAGCTTTTACTGGTTGTTCTAAATATTATAATATGCATGTGTAACTTCTCACATCTACTGGTATTTGCATTTCACTACTTTGAGTTAAATGCAAAAAAAATTACTACCTTTTAGGTACCTTTAACCCTACCAGCTCACCTTCTTTTTCCAACTTTCAGAGTTTCCCTATGTTTATTTGTTGGATTCTCTCCAGGGATTTTTAGTTCTAAGAGGGAGGACTAGAAGGACTAGGGAGAAATGGGGCTACTGCTTCTTGGTCAGAATCTGAAGTGTCATGGTTTCTCTCTCTCTCTCTCTCTCTCTCTCTCTCTCTCTCTCTCTCTCTCTTTCTCTTTCCTTCTTGAGGTACTGGGGGCTAGGGATTGAACCCAGGACCTCGTATGTGGGAAGCTGGCACTCAACCACTGAATCACATTGCCTCCTCTGAGCTGGTTTTTTCATTTGTTTTGCTTTTTGTTTTGTTTAATTTGTTGTTGTTTAGGAGGCACTGGGAACCGAACCTGGAACCTCCCATGTGGGAAGCAGGTGCTCAACTGCTTGAATCACATCTGCTCCCCAGTCATGGTTTCTTAATGTCCTAAATTTAATAAAAGTCTGTTTCCATATTGAAATTTATTGTAGGGTAGATAGACTGATAAAAAGCCAGGGTGTCAAACTCAAAAGCTGTCTGAACCTTGTTAGGTCAAATAGATTTAAAATTTAGGTATATAAATAATAGAGATAGAGATAGAGATAGAGATAGAGATAGAGAGAGAGAGAGAGAGAGAGAGAGAAAGAGAGAGATGAGATGAGAGAGAGAGAGATACAGATAAAGAGGTAGAATGTGATATATATATGAATACAAGTTTAAAAGTTTGGGATTCCTGAGGCCTTAGACTATCAATATTTTTCTTATTTCTGTTCTTATTTGCATTTTAAATATTAATTTGTATTTGAAATGAAATTATCAGACAGGAAGGAGATAAGCTGAGAACAGTCCATTAAAATATTGTGGAGATAAGGAGACAATTTTGCTACAAAAACCAGAGACTATTTAATATATAAGAACTTTTTATGAAGCAGTTTAAATTACTGCCTGTTTCCGTCTTCCATCTCTAAGTTCGGATATGAGTAAGTAAAGGATAAGTCTGAATTCTAACTAGAGTAATTACAAAACAAGTATTTCAACATTTCTGCTTGCAAGTGTCAAATATCAAATCTTATTCTAATGAATTAGCCTATTTTAATGAATTTATACTTAGGTATTGATTCAATTATAAGAAAATATTAAGGGAATGCTAGAAATATTCAAATTATCTAATCTGTGCCATCAATTACTAAAACACACAATTACTGCCATGACATTTATGATCAGAATAATATAGAGTACCATTTCTTGAAAACAAAAATCCAAGTTTTTGCACAGAAACTTTAAAAGAGTTAATTTACATTTCAAGGCAACAGTAGAGGTTTTAAAAGTATGTTCCAGGATTTGTTCACATAAAATTCACTATCTGAGAGTAAATGGAAGAAGAAGGGTTTGGAATAAGAGAGAGGAAGTAATAAGAACACTGTCAACTGAAATTTGTTTAAAAATTAAGATGAAAGAACACTGTAAGTCAACAGGGGGGAAAAATCATGATTTAAGTCCTTCTACCAATGTTCTGGTACATATCTATTTCATAAAGAAATTTCTAAATATTGACAACACATACCTAAGTGTAAAAAAGAGTCAAAAGTTAATCCATGATTATTAGATGTGAATAGTTGGAATACTGTGATACTAATTTTCATAGAACAGAAAACATGAATATTATTAAATTCTGCTATAATTTAAAGTAATATTCAAAAACGGTTGTGACTTTATGATACGAAACAGTCCTTGACTTTCATAATTCTTAAGCACTTTCTTTTATCATTTTGCTGATGTATGTTCTATTTGAAAATCAGAAGGATAATGGATGTGCTTCTTAAACTGTAAATTAGGTTTTATATCAGAGCCTTGTCAGCGCCACGACAGGCTGACCTGACAGTGGTCTTGTATCTGCAGCTCTCCTTCATGTCTGTTTTTCAAGGAGATAGGGTCAGTCTTAAAGAAAGTGCAGGAGATTGCCAAGTCCCTCAGGAAACATCTTAGGACCATAATAACATTTACTGCAAGCCATAATCATTTTATGTTCTCCCTAACAGCTTAAAAGCAGAGCTATACTTTGCTGTCACATGTATTTGTATTAATCAAGGGCATTTAAGGATTGAATGGATATTGTAAATTTAAAAGTCTGGAGACTTCTGATTTGTGTGAGGCAAGTCCTAAAATTTAGAAGAATAGAGAACCTTCCAGGATCATTAATCGGTGTCATTAAAACAGACAACAAGTACAAAGTGCACTTTTGTAGCTATTTTAGTTAAGCGTATTCTTAAATGTCTTAAAAAGAAAGCCTGACCTATTCAGTGTAATTACGGAGATAAAAGAATGCACATACGTGGTAAGCTAGTATAAATACTTAACATCAAAACACAAACCAAGGTTACACTCTGCTGTAAAACATTATAATCAAATCAATAGAGTTTCTATCAGAATTAAGAGTAAAGACTGTTTGAAAAATGCAAAACTAATCTGCTTCCTAAATTGATTACTCCCTGCTCTATATGTAAAATTGATTTCAAAACCTGATATCTTTAGCATGAAACAAAATATAAATAGTAACCTATTCTCATAATATAAAACAGGATTCATGATGAAAAGAATATGAAGTAAAATCTGTGGGTATTCCTGCCACACTAAGCTCTGTTAAGACTCAAAAATATATAGTTTTTAAAAAATTTTAAAAACACTCAGATGGTTATGACTTTTTATACTAAAAATCACAGGTAAAACACTACAAAGAAAGAAAACCATGGGTTCTCATGATGCCAACTCCTTAACACCGCCCAAAGGCTCTCCAACGTGGAAAGAGAATGAAGTACAGACTTCTCAGCATAGGAGTCCTAAGTAATCCACCACAAATGAGCTTTCTAGCCTCTACTCTAAATTTTCCATAGAAGAAAAACTATTTCTTACATAACTCCTTGTGTGTCCTTGGCTCAGAGTAAACTTACTCTCATTCCTATTCTCAACTTGTTAAGTCCTTCTTGATCTTAAATAAAGACCCCTTCAAATACCACTTCTACTGTGAAACGACGAGAGAATTAAGTTCTCCTTCCTCCATGCTTCCAAAGCAAGTTTGATAATGCCTCATTAAATTGATTCTCTGTTCAACAATTATTTATTGAGAGCTTACAAAATACCAGTTAATGTCTTTAAGTACCCATGAATATAGCCAATTTCCCTACCCACATTGAGTTCTGTACAAGTATCTAAACTGGTATTTGTTTACTTTATCTTTAAAGACATTTACGAGTCAGATAAGCTTTTCCCCTTACTGGGTGTTTCATCTTAAGCAATTCACTTAACCCTGTGAATCAGTTTTCCCACCTATAAAATTGAATGCCACCTCTAAAACATGGGGTTGTTATATTAAAGAGATACATAACTAGTGCAGTGCTTAGCACTGACAGTCTAGTGGGGTGAAAGAGTTATTCAAAACCAACACTTGCTATAGTTTCTAAAGGGGATAGAGAGAAATTAGTCTTTGGATATGCAGATGTAGACACAGGGAACAGATGAAGTGGGGAGCTAAATGTTCTCCTTGGGTTAAGGAGAATAACTTGAGTTTCTAGCATGTGGGAAACTAGATTGAACCATAGAGAAGCAGGGAGAGTGAAGGCACCCAGCCACAGGGGAGAGGCTGGAGCCTGCAGAGAAGAGTAACCAAGAGGAAAGTCACAGAAGATTGAATTCTTTTATTTCCTGACATATATTCCTACCCCCTACCCATCTAAACCATCAGGAAACTCTGCCAGATAGACCATCTACTCCAAATGTATATAGTTTTCCACATCTCCCCTGCTCCCTCTCTAATCTGAGTCAATATCACTTCTTTGTTTTTGGCAGTCTTTTTTGTTGTTGTTGTTAGAGAAGTTGTAGGTTTACAGAACAATCAGTCATAAAATACAGAATTCCCATACACTACCCCACCACCAAATACATTACCTTATTGCAGAACATTTGTTACAATTGATAGCACATTTTTAGTTGTGCTATTAATTAAAGTCCATGGTTTAACTATACATGTTTGTGTAGTGTAGCTCCATGGATTCCTTCTTTTAAACTTTTTATTCTGTTGCCGTATATACAATCTAACATTTCCCCCATAATCACATTCATATATATATTTCCATTTTGTTAATTGCATTGAAAATGTTGTGCTACCATCATCACCATCCATTATCAAAATATTTCCATCATTCCAAATAGGAACCCTGTATATTTTAAGCCTTAACTTCCTATTCCCTATCCTCACCCTGTCCCTGGTAACCTATATTCTAGATTCTGACTCTATGAGCTTGCTTATTCTAATTGTTTCAAATTAGTGAATCATACAATATCTGTTCTTTTGCATCTGGCTTATTTTACACAACATGATGAATTTAAAGTTCATCCATGTTGTCACTTGTATCAGGACTTCATTTTTACAGCTGAATAATATTCCATTGTATGTTTTTACCACATTTTCTTTTTCCATTCATTGGTTGACTGCATCACCATCACTTCTTGTCTAACCTCCTGAGAAAGCTTCCCCACTGGTCTCCCACTCATCCCTATTGTCTCTTCTGGATACAACACCCAGAATGATACTTTCACCACATCACTACTCCCTTAAAATCCTTCATTGGCCCATACCACGCAGAGTAAAAACCAAAGCTTTTCCAACAGCCTGTGAGGCCCTCTGCTTCCTAAACTCCCTCTCCCTCATCTCAACTTTGTGCCTGGTTGTATGGAAAAGGATTAACCTTCTCCAAAGAAAGGTTAGGCATACGTCCCCGGCTCCTGAGAAGTAATCTCTAAGCTCTTGGAATGTCCAGATTGAGAAGAGTACTTTTGTTGACCTGGGGGTCTGGGCCATGCCAGAAAGTCTATGCTAACAATGTGATTTATGGTGGAGGGCTTGGGCCATGCAGTATCAGCTTGATCTCTGTAGGGATTGGAAACAGAGATCAACGGCATGGGTAGTCAGCTATGTCTATATGACCAACCCCTAGTAAAATCCCTGGACATTAAGGCTTGTGTTCCTTCATGCGTATTGTCACACACTCTTGCTGGGAGAAACACGTGCTGTCATATGACTCCACTGAGATAGCAAAATTGGAAACTCAGCTCCTGGTCTCCCTTGGACCCTGCCTTATGCACCTCTTACCTTTGCTGATTTTAATTTGTATCCCTTTGTTGTAAAAGAAAACAAAAACAAAACAAAAACTATCCATGAGTATAAAAGCTTTTCTGATTTATATGAGCCCTTCTTGTGAATTATTGAACCTGATGGTAGTCTTGGGGAGCTCCTGAATCATGCTGGTTCATTCTCCATTGGCCACACTAGCCTCCTTGCGGCCCCTTGATCACACCAAACAATCACATATGCAACTTTCTAAGATTTTTTACTTGGAAGATCGGAGCTCTCTTGCCCAGAGGTGCATGGAAACTATGCCCCCCACCTGGAGTAATCAATGACTAATGATTGACTGCTGCAGAATACAAAAGCCTCACTCCTATGCCTGAAGATAGGCTGGAAGTTTGATGCAATTTCTGCTCCAGAGCTCTTCATTGGATCAAGTTGAGTCTAGACTTCACTTGAAGACATATATGTGCTTAGCTTCTCTTTTCTTCTTCTGCTCACCCATTCCCTTATAGGTTTCCCCTGAAAGTATACCCTTAACAAATTACTTGCACAAGAATCCCTGCCTCAGGCTCTGCTTCTAGGGAACCATAAATAAGACACACACATACCTGAAAGTTTACCTTCAAGTAAAATAGTCCTAATATTGGGCTTTTAGAACACTGTGTTAAACACAAACAATATACCAGAGGCTGCATTTATATTACTATACAAAGAGAAGCCTCATACTTAACCAAACGTTCTGTTAAGTGAAATTTCAATAATTTTAGTTAACTAAGATTCTTGAGTAGTAGGTTTATGATCACTATATGGACAACAAATATATCTCTTGTCCCTCAAAATATATTCAGATCTGGCCAAAGTGTTGTGAAACATTAGTCACAATAACTATTGGCAAAGATGGGAAAAATTACTCCTAAGGAAATGAAATAATGGAGCAGTTGTTTTGAAAAAATTCATTTCAATGAGTGATATGCACCATTCCTCCTCCTACGTCCCACTCCTACTCTTGGAGTAGTATAGCATATGGATCTGGGGCTTTCATTACTATATGTATTTCTAGATGACCAAAAACATTCTCAGATATCAGAAGTAATATGAAAATTGTCATGGCTCATATAACCATAGCTAGATTTCCTCTGAGATGATAAAATCCTAGCGTTAACATCTATACTCACAAGAAGAGAACATATACAATGGAAGAGCATGTCCTTTGGCTAACGAAAGCATTCTTACTTCTAGTAACACCATTTTTTTGTTTTATTCAGTGAAATGTGGTATTAAAATTTATAAATAAGATCAACTATATTCAGTGGAAATCATCTGAACAACTTGGGATTCTAGTGAGATATTTTTCTTTATAATATGAATATTCCTCCACCTACTCTGTTCACAAAAAGAAATTCCATGTCAGTTTATATTGAGGTAATCTAAGTTTTATTTAATAGCTAGGAACATAAAACCTTTTAACACTAAAAAGTGAGAAACATACCTAAAGCTTGCATTTTTTTCCTACATGTTAGTATCAAAATAGATGTCATATTTTGAGTGAAAGACACTTCATGTTCAAGACTTCAGAAATAGGTAATGTTTTTCTTTTGAAAAAAATCTTGAAAATAGATTCTAATTGTACAGATACATAGGTATTTTAATTTGTTTAAAGCTACGAAAATGGTCAAGTCCTATTATAGACACACATATATATCCTCACACTTACAATAAAAAGCAAACATATTTAACAGGGAATGGTCTTAGTGTTTGGGATACATAAGCTTACTTTACCCCCATATCCTTATGGAATATGCACTTTTTTTAGCCTCTTCTTAGAGATGAGGAAACTGTGGTAGAAAGAAATTAAACAACTCATTGAGCTTATTAACAGTACAGTTAGGATTTCCAAGCTAAGCAGTCTGGCTCTGTTGTCCATGTTCTTAAAGATTACAGCACAGTGCTTTCTGAATATGTACAACAAACTCACATTCACATGTAAATTTATGAATGGACCTATACAAAGTACCATAAATCATGAACTAAATTTGTCAAATAACAACTAGGTGTAAACTGAAAAATTCAAGAAAAGAAACTGATTTTTCACCTTACAGATAGAGAGACAATGTTATAATGAAGAGGAAAAAAAAGGAACTTAAGAAAAAGTACCTTCCTCTCATTCACAGATAACATAAGTTTATGTATACTTAGAATTATGAGCATGTATCAATGGTTTGCATATCACAGGAATCTAGAGATGGACGAGGCTTTTAAAGTAATACATTTCATATACCTCATTTGACAAAGAAGGTAAGAGAGATCAAGGGAAAATTGACTTGCAAAATATTACACAGCTGGCTGGCGATAAAGCTAGCAATAAAACTCTACTACATTGACATCTCAGCCACTATACTTACTGTCTCATTTAAACATAACAAACATACATATTTATATGTTGAACTCTATGTTCTCTAACCTTTTAGTACTGGTACTGTCTTTAGTTTCACAATATACAGTGATGTCCAAAAAGGATAATATGAAAAGGAAATTGTAGGTCAATATCATTTTTTATGAAACATAAATACATAATTCATTAAAAAATATTTTCAAAAAGAATCCAAGTATATGATCATCTAAATAGATACTGAAAAGCTATAAAATCAATATCTATTTATGACATAAACTTAGCAAATTGGATAGAGAAAAAAACTGCCCTAATCTGGTTAAAGATATTTAAAGTAAAACCACAACAAATATTATATGCTATAGTGAAATATTGAAGGCTTTCTTTCTGAGGTCAGTAAGAAGGTAAGAATGTCAAATATAACTACATATCTTTGAAAATGAACTGGAAGGCTCAGCCCATGCAGTAGGAAAAGAAAACTGCTATAAGGATTAGAAAGGAAGAAATAAAATTTTCATTCCTATATGATATGACTATGTGCAAAAAGTCCAAAAACTCAACAATTGAATTTTTAGAATTAATAGGTGAGTTTCACAAGCCTCCTGGATAAACAATAATTGTATATGTTAAAAAAATTAGAAAAAAATCTCAAAAACCACACCATGTATGTTGACATAAAAATCAAGTTCTGAGGAATAAATGTCAAGAAGTATATATAAGACCTCTATGGAGAATATTATAAAGCTTTATAGAAAGACATTAAAGAATACCTAAATAAATGGAGATATATCCCATGTTCAAGGATTAGAAGGATCAATATAATAAAGATGTCAATTCTTGCCAATGATGTATAGATATCAACACAATCCAATCAAAATCCAAACTTTTTTTCTATAACTTGACAAACTCATTCTAAAGTTTATATGGAAATGCAAAGGGCCAAGAATATCCAGGGAACTCTCGAAGAAGAAAAATGTGGGAGGATTTACTCTTCCAGATATCAACACACAATGCAAAGTAACAATAAGTCAGACAAAATAGTATTATGGTAAGAAGAGAAAAATAGACAGTAGAACAGAATAGTGAGTCCAAAGAAAAATCCACACATATGTGAACACTTAATCAAAGATAACGTTTTGTACTAGAAGCCATAGAAAGGACATATTTCAACAAATGGGGCTGTGTCAATCAGATCTGCAGATTGAAAAACAATGAAACTTGATGCCTACAGCATAGCTTAGGCAAAATCAACTTC
>JAQZBX010090694.1:0-12480 GCA_029593785.1 Cabassous unicinctus
TGGGAATTCCTGTAATTTTTGTGTAACATTTATGTAATCTAAGCATCTTTTATAATATTAAAAAAAAAAAAGGAAAAAAAGAATAACCTAGGAACTCAATAACACAGTGAACCCAGAGGTGGATGAGAACTGTGGTTGAGGATACAAATGCATAAGTGTCCTTCTGTGAGCTAGGGCAGACATATATCACTATTGCAGGGTGGTGGGAATGTGGAGAAGTCTGGGAAAACTACAACTGGTATAACCTATAGACTGTGCTTAACAGCAATGTTATAATATTCTTGCATCAAAGCCAAAGATGTACTGTGTTGATAATGGAGGTGTAAGGAAAATTGTGCCAAATGTATGCTATGGACCATGGTTGGTGGTAATAGTCTGATGATATTGCATAATCTGTAACAAATGTTCCACCATGATGTGTTGGGTTGGTGAAGGTGTGTGTATGGAAGTTCTACACATGTATATGATTGTTTTGTAAATTCACATCCTCATTAATAAAAATGTATTTTTAAAAATAAGGTGGGTTGGGGGAAATACACCAAATGTAAGATAGTTACTTTACTATACTATAGTAATGTACTATAGTTAGTAGTAATATTTTGATGATGCTCTTCCATATTTTGTAAGAAATGTTTCTCAACAATGCAAAATGTTGGTGGAGGGGTGATGTATGAGACCCCTGTGTGATGTTATGTATGTTTATTTATTAAGTACACAATCTTTACTATATACTTATTGTTTATGCTTATTCATGTGTGAATTATATATTTAAGTAAAAATATATATTTAAAAAACTTCTTTAAAAATAAAGGAAAAAAATATATATATATTTTAAAAAATGGTACAACTGTAAATTCTTAAAATACACAAATACTTCATATAAATGTTTTGAAAATGTGGATACTCTGACCTAACCTCTAAACAAGAGTTTACTAACATATTTTCAAATGCAATGGCTATTTAAAAATCACAAGGCAACAATAAAATATCAAAGAGCTTCAATTTATGTATGAGGAAATAATTAGTAGCAAGGTATTCAAACAAAAACACAAATCTGTCTTTACACTTTGCATGTTCATTTAACTCTGCTTCATAATTGAGGCATCTTTTGTTCAAGTATTTTATTTCTAACGTTAAACTACATTTTCTAAATATTTTTATAAAGAAATGAAATATGCCAAACTGCTTTGTTTGCCATAGACCAGAAAGTAAAATAAAACCAACTGAATTTATCCATATTCCCCCTAATCCAATGTGACTTTTAGATGTTTTTCTATATACTTTCTTCTAATTCATTCATGAAGATTATGAGAAGCTGATTTATCATTAGTTGTCTTCACTTTTAAAATCACCTTCTATATATTGCCCCTCCTTTCCAGCAAATCTGGTGCTAAAGTAAACAATGAAGCAATGTACTATTTCAAGGGCCCAAAGCAACCTGTAACCTCAATTTCCCAAATATCAATTTCAAATTTCTGTCAGTATAAACAAAAAGACTGAAATGGAAAAAAAAAATCACTTAAAGGAAAAAGGAACCAATTAATTTGAAGAACAAAAATATGTCCTCTTAAAAAGGAGCAAAGTGTTTTCCAAAGCAAATACGAGATCTACAGATTTCAAAAACAATCATTTTTCTGTCTTCAAAGACAAATTAAAAAAAAATAGAAGGAGGGAGTCAAGACAATTTATAATTGAGGCAAATCTATGCCAATTAGAACAGAGTTCGGTGATTTCACCTCACGAAAGAAATGACTGAAATGAAATTTCACAAGTCTTTATGTCTATAAAAAATATATTAACACAAAAAATTAATTCACAATTATCAAAAACTATGGTCTGAATTTTTCCCTTAAGTTTATAATAAACGACCAAACTTCTGTTTAATGCATGCACTTCTGCAAGACTTCTCTGTTTAGTAGCACATACTATACAAGTACATACATACCAATATTTTACCATGATAATCATATATCTTATCTCAAATTAGTGATGTGCCTTTTATAAATTTTATTTCCATTATAAGAAATTTAAGATCTTTTCAGTGGAACATTTTAGAAAGGTTTGAAATAATTTTTAATCAAAATATTACATAAAAAGGAATCTTGATTTTTACATGAATCTCTTTAGTACTGTGGCATGATGGGTATAATTTAACAGTTGAAACATAATATAGTAATTAAATCGTATTGTTTAATTCACAGAAAATGATGGATTTAAATATATATATATATAGTCAACCTGAGCCTGTATGAGCTGTGAAAAACTAGAAAACAGTGAATGAATAAATAAGATGATTTTTCAGCAGTGGTCATTCATTATTTTGCTTTCAGGAATTTGGAAGAAATCATTGTCTTTGAGCTTCAATTTCTTTTAATTCTTGTCGTTTCTTTGAATTGCTGAAATACGTGACTCTAAAGAATCAAAGTTCTTTTCTGGTTTGAGGTAGCCAACGATGGCCACATTGAGGATTTCCCCGTAGAAGTCCTTTCTGAAGGGACGTGTAATGTGCGTTTCCATGGGCTTTTTCCTATTCTTGTAGTGTGGGTTCCAGCCTATGCCGACCACCATCTTAGGGACATCTCCACTTCCAACACTGGCCCAACCATAACAAATGGCAGTGGGTACACCTGCTGGAGGATTGTCCACTACTTGTTCAGGAAAGGTAGCAGTGCGGATGCCCAGCTGCTTGGAGCCGCGAGCAAAGCCCCGCACCACTGGCCACGGCAGGAGGAGGGCGGGGACCTCAGGCAGCTACCCACTTGCGGCGCGGGGTCCGAGCCAGTCTGCGTGTCCAGCGGGGTCGCCGTCTAGACGGTTCCCGGACCCTCCCCGACCCGCCAGGGGACACGGGCGGAACCTCGTCCAGTCGGGCACACAATGGGTCTGGGGACTCCGATAACGCGCACGCGGCGAGTCCCTCAGGCCGCTGACCCAGCAGAAGCTGCCAGCGACTAGGAGGCAGCGTTTCAGCCCCAAGAACTGCAGCCCTAGCAGCGGCCAGAAAGTGAGCGCAGGCTGGGCGGGAGTGCGACCCAGGGGAGCCCAGAGCCGCCAGGGCACCGCCAACTTGGTGCACTCCCTATGCTGAAATGAGTGGCTTTCATTTCTTCTCTAGTCCTAGCTGATGGGCACGCAGAATACTTTTTCTACTTTTTGAACTTAGCAGTGAATAACATTACATGGGTCTTTGTAGATATGCCCTAACTTTCCTTCAGGAGCGGTACATAAATGCATAATAAAATAGTTGGTTCTAATGACAAAGCAGTTTTTACATTCTATGTATATAATCATCAAATGTGGATTTATGATACAGTCAGATCTCTGAAAAAAATGTCTTTACAAATTTGCTCTCCAACTAACATGGCCTGGGAGAGCTTGGGACCCTGGCCCCTTGTCAAGGCATCTAGACCTGAGCACCCAGCCAGGAGCCTCAGAGAGATTGAGGATGGAGGTGCTGGCTCTCAGAGGGAATTTAGATGCAGCTCCTCATTGAAGGTTTTCTGGCCCCTGATTGTTTCTCTGACTCTAAGACTTTGACCTTGGGCACAAGTATTCTCTCACCTGATATATGATTTTTCTTTCAACCTAACCAAATACTCTCTTTTCCTATGGAGTGATGGGAGATGATTTAAGAATAGAAGGTGAACAGAGAAGAAAACATCCTCTCAATCCAGATGGAAGGCCCAGGCAACTCTTTCTCTAATATTATTTCTCTTTCATCCATCCTGGGAAAAGGGATTCTGATCTCTTCAACCTTAGCCTTGTCTTTTCACATGTGTCTTCCTGTCTCTTTATCGAATTACCTTCTATGGAGATTCCAGAAGTATCTCAAGGAATCCGTGCTTTCCTCAAGTCTTTTTCCTTCTAAAGATCCTCCAGTGCGACGGAATCAGGTACAAACATTTCATGCCACTATTCTCCTCTATCCACCTTGTCACCCACCCCCACCCATCAGGCATCCCCTGCCCCAACCTGGAAGTTTCCACACTCTTCTCTACGGGACCTACACTTGCTGCTACCTTGAAGCGCACATTTGTGATTTCTACTGCCTGGAACATCTCACTTGCATCCTTACGCTCCCCAGCCCTTCCCAACCATTTTCAGAGATTTCCCCAGGAAGACGATGTAACTTAAGTGCAAGCAGATATAGCTCAAGTGGTTGAGCACCTGCTTCCCATGTATAAAGTCCCAGGTTTGATCCCTGATAGTTCCTAAAAACAAAACAAACAAATGAAAACACCAACTGTCATTGGGGAGTGGATGTGGCTCAGTGGTTCAGGAACTGCTGCCTTTGTATGAGGTCCTGGGTCAATTCGCAGCACCTCCTGGAAAAAAATTTCCCAAATCTGGCTACATGTTTGAAAACGGCATTGCTTTTTGAAACATTGACAAATGAATTTAGGTTCTGGCAACAAACCTTTTCAATTGTTTGATAATTGTCAATTTACTAAATCTTTTCAAGCATCATTTCCTCCCATATAATAGCAGGATTATGCAGAGTGTGCATAAACTCAAGATTGAGGAAGGAACCAACATAGTGGGGGATGTAAATATGGACTAAAGTAGACCTATTATTATGCTAGCAATGGAAGAACTTCTAACATTGATATTAAGGCAGTGGCCACCAGAGGTTCTGAGAGGAGGGAGAGGAAAGAATATATGTAACACGGGGCATTTGGGGGACATTGGAATTGTTCTGATTGACATTACAAGGAGAGATACAGGCCATTATACATTTTGTGAAAACCTATAAAATTGTGTGGTACAAAATGTAAATCATAATGTAAACTACTGACCGTGGTTAGTAGCAATGCTCCGATATGTGTTCATCAATTGTAACAAATCTACCACACTAATGAAAGATGTTGTTAATGTGGAGACGTGTAGGAGTGGGAGTGCTGGGGTATACAGGAAACCCTATATTTTCCATGTAAGAGTTATGCAATCTAAAACTTCTTTAAAAAAATAATTCAATTGTAAAAAGCTGTTGTTAGGTTTAAGTGACACATGGATGGGAAGTGTCTCATGTTTGGAGAGCTGTATCCAAACTGAAGGAGGAGGAAGCTTTCATTTGGAGGAGACACACCTCCTCTCTTACCTTGAAGCTTCTGGCCTCCTGCTCCAGTCTACATTCTCTCCAGTCCTGCTGCTCAGGTGTTATCCTGAGTCTCTCCCTTCTGTCTGCTGGGATGAGGGTCCTTGCTTCTTGGAAGTTCATTTACCTGAGAATTTTAAAGGTATAGCACCACAACCCTGTGGTTTTAGTGTTCTTAGTGAGAAGCCTGTCACCACTCTGATCATGATCTTTGTATATGATCCTCTCCTAGTTTTACATTTTTAAGAAATTTCTAGTGTTGTGAAATTTTTCTACTATGTGTGTTGTGGTGGGACTTCTCTCATTCAATTTGTTAAATGTTCAATTGTCCCTTTATATCTGGAACATTCTATACTTTGGTATATGGAAGCTTGTCTGGAATTCATTATTTGACAATAGACTTTCCTTTATTACTCTTTCTTCCTAGAGTCATTAGACAGAATTTGGTTAATGATTTTTACTCTGATTAATAGTGGGTATTAAAACACAAGAACCTTGGGGAGCAGATATGGCTCAAGGAGTTGAGTACCTGCTACCTACATGGGAGGTCCTTGGTTGCATTCCTGGCCCAGTTTCAATCCCTGTTCAATCCCTGGCCCCAGAACCTCAACAACAAAAAAAGGAACAAAAAACAAAAGAATACAAATAAACAAACAGAAAACATGAGGGACTTAAACAAAATTGATGCTAAATAGATGTTAATTTGTCTTCCAGTTAAAGATATAGCATGACTGATGAGAGAGCAAGCTTAACTTATCTTGAACACCAGAGAAATGGGTAGTGCCAAAGTTAAGGCAATGAGAGTAGTTTAGAAAAGGAACCCTGAAATGAAAATGAAAAAACAAAATTTCAAAACTTTAAGTTATAAGTAAAACAAATGAACTAAACAATTTCCTAAAATGCTAGAGAAAGAAGAAAACTTAAAAATATAAAAAACAAAGGGAAATAACTAGAGAAAAAATAGTCTAAGAAAACAAAGGTGGAAATAAGGAATAAAATAAAAAAGAAAGTATTTTTGAAGGATTATAATGAAGAGTGATGTTCTTCATTGTTAAATTAACAAGTGAATGATAAACTTTTTTTGTATTCGTGTGTGTTTATACCTTTAACATGTAAATAATTAAATACTAATTGGATGAGTAACTTAATCACTGTACATCAATGTGATAAAATACAAGGCAACTATTACTTTCTGTTTTTCCTTATATGGTATGAGATGTCAATAAAATTTTAATGTAGAAAGACTTACGAAACTAATTTAACAGAGTTAATGAATCAAGTGATGAAAAGTGAAAGAACGTCAGGAGAAAAGATTTATACCGCAGGCTGCCAACCATTTTCTCTTGTAAAAGATTTGATTTTGGATGGCGTAAAATCTCCTTATACTTTTCTGTGTTTAGCACCCTGCTAACAACCCTTCATGTTTATTCATGGAGAAACCTGACTTTTTCCACCCCAGTTCTTATTTTTCTTCTTCAAGATAAAGCTAGTGTCAGCCAGAAGTGACCCTCTACACATGCACAGTAACGCAGAACCTTAAACTATAGTAATCTATAACTCATTATAATCCTAAAAATTATGCCCATCAACATGTATGCCATTTTCATATGTGTCCTATAAGTAAGCATGTAACCTGTCTGTGCCCACTTAACCATAATTCAACTCCAGGTCCTGTTATCTCAGACCACTGTACTCATTATCATAACCATGCCTTTACCAGAATGTTATAAGAGGGTCAGAATCTCTCCAGTTCAGGGAGAGGCTTTGCATCCTGCCTTCTGGCACAGCTGCTCTGTAATAAAGCTCTTTCTTTCTTTGAATCCTGGTGTCACAGGATAGTTTTTTTGTGTGTGCTTCAGCAGTTAGTCTATTTTGGCAACAAGAATAGGACAAAGAGTTCTCAGACAATCCCAATCCTGTGGACAGGGAAGAAACAAATACTGGGCACTGTGCCTGAGAAGTGCTGAACCTGACATTTCTAAAGCAAAAAGAAGCCCTGGCTCCCACGACCATTGGATAAAACAGTTGTGCATTCAAATCCTGTGGGGTGAAAGTCATGCTTGTCTCTGATTTCTAGGTTTGGATATTTTCTTGATATCAGTTTAGCTCAACTCAACAATAGACAGTTGTTAAATTGAGGGCCTTGTAGGGCAATTGTGACTTGACAAGAATATGGACAGAAAGACAAAGGCATGATTTTAGGATTCAATCCACCTTTAATATTTTAAAAAATCAGTTAACAATTGCAATCTAGATGTGTTTAAAAGTAAAGCAAACTCACAGATAGTAGTTTTTCTATTTTAATACAGGGTTGGGGATTCTTGACACAACAGGCACAAAGGATGTCAAGATTGTAAGTAAGATAATTTGGGAACTGCATCCATCTCTGTTATGCTGATATCACGTCTAGACAGCATGGGCCCCACCTGCTTAGTAGGATCATTTTCCCTCCAAAGTAAATAAATGACAATGTCTCTTTCTGATCTAAATGGTCACTTTTCTCTGAGGACTAGGTTGGCACATCAGCTAATAAAACATTCCATATTATGTGATACAATCAGCATTCTTTAAAAAGTTTAAAGGCAAAAATGCTATAATATGACATGAATAGTTAAGTAGTATAATCTTGATTGAAAGCATTTTCAAAAACAACAAAACAATTCACCAGGGTTCACCTCATTGGACACCTACATTGTATTTAAGGGAAATGAGCACTGGGAAATGCCCAGAAAGACAAAATTTCTGGCTTCCATTTATCCACTAATATAGAATATTAGAGTTTGACTATTGAGCATTTTCCCCATACTATTGAGCATTTTTCCTCAAAATTGTAGTGTTTTGTTCCCTACTACAATTTTCTTTCAGCTTCATAATAAGGCATGGTGAATACAAGACAATAAAGAGGAGGTAAAAACAGTGGGAGACTGGCATTTTTATTTGCTTTCTGGGATATATGGAACAATGAATGGTAAGAAGAACTCAAGTAGAAATAAATGTAGGAAATCTCAATTTTATATGCTCCTTAGGGCCACACACTGTTTAAAATTCTTATTAAGCAATTTCACTCTTGCAACAATTAGAGAGATGAGGCATTATAGACATTATTCTTAATTCTTATTCTTAGATTCTCTATTCTTTAATAGAGACATGGGCAAAACACATTTTATTACTGCCATAATAGAGCTTAAAGTTTAGTGTAAGAGAATTATATCAAACAGCTAAACACAAACATGTATCTACACTAAAAAATTGAGTTTTGTGCTTAAGGAAAATATTCCAGGAAAGTATCTTTTTGGAGTTAAATATTTACAATTAACCTTAAAGAATGAGAATGAAATAGCAGCCAGAAGAAGGGAGATGAAAATTTTTCTCATCACTGTTGACTAAGCATGGATTGCTCTGAGGTAGACAGAACTTCCTTTACTGAGAAGAGGACAAATATGCCTGATAACCTGTGATGGAGGGCAACAGGGTTATATGCTGAGGTTGGAGGTTTTGACCAGGGCAGGACATATTCCTTTTTGCCAAGTTAAATGTTGTATTACTCACCCAAATGGGTGCTGATGCAAAATACCAGAAATCTGTTGGCTTTTATAAAGGGTATTTATTTGGGGTACCAGCTATGAAGCATAAATTTCTTCCCTCACCAAAGTTGTTGCCACATGTTGAAACAAGATGGCTGCTGACATCTGCAAGGGTTCAGGCTTCCTCTTCCTCTTCAGGGTCCATATAGGGTAGGATAAGTCTCATCTCTATCCCGGTGTATATTTCTCTCTAACCTCAGCTGCTCTGGTCTCTACACAAGGTCAGCTGTAGACTACCAGGCTCTCTCTCTCTACCCAGGGACTCTGCCATGTCTATGGAGCCTTCTGTATTCCTCTGTGTTCTCCTGTGTGTTTACTTCCCCAGGCTCCAGCATCAAAACCTCCCACTCTCTCATCTGCCCTGTGTTTTGTCCTACTGATGTGGCCCAATCAAAGCCTTAATCATTATTTAATCAAGTAAAAGTGAAATCTCTGAATTTAATACAATCTAATACACCCAGAGGAACAGACCAGATTACAAACATAATCCATATCTACTTCTGGAATTCATAAATATATGAAACTGCTAAAAGTGATTTTGAATCTAATTATAAAATGAAGTCACTGATATTTTAAAAAGATTTATTTATTTATTCTGTCCCCCATGATGCCCTCATCTGTCTGCTAATTGTTTGTGCTTGCTGTTGGCTTTCTGTGTCTGCTTGTTCTGTGCTCACTGTGTCTACTCATCTTCTTTAGAAGGCACTGGGAATGAAACCCAGGACCTCCCACGTTGGAGGCAGATGCCCAATCCATTCAGTCACATCTACTCCCTGCTCATTGTGTCTCCTCATTGCATCATCTTGCTGTGTCAGCTCAATGTCTGCTCACCTTTTTTAGGAGGCACTGGGAACTGAATCCAGGACCTGCCATGTGGGAGTCAAGTGACCAATCACTTGAGCCACATCTGCTCCCATAGTGTTTGGTTTTAAGGAAGGAAGTTTTGCAATCTAATTAATATTTTTAAAATATTCATTTTGAAGGGGTCTGAATACATTTTAATTTTAACTGACCATGGAATGTGTTTCAGTTTGCTAAAGGTTATGAAGACAATGGGTTGGCTTTTACAATGGGGATTTATTAACTTAGAAGCTTACAGTTCCAGGGCTTAGAAAAATATCCAAATGAAGCCAACAGGTGAAGCTCACTCCCTGAAGACTGGCTGGTGGTGATCCTGGATTCCTGTCAGATGGCAGGGCACAATGGCTGTGTCTGCTGGTCTCTGCCTTCTCCTCCAGGCTCTCCTCTGGGCTCTGTTGCTTTCAGTTTCTGGTTGCTCCCTCAGTGGCTTTCTCCTTCAGCATCTGTGGATTCCTCTCTGAGTTTCTGTGGCTTTCCCTCTCCTAGGTTCTCATGATTTCAGCTTTTGGAGGTCTTTCCCTGTTTCTGTGGCCTTTTTCCTCTGTGTATTCACCCCACTTATAAAGGACTCCGGTAAGAGGATTAAGATACACTCTGGGCTATGCCTTACTGAAGTAATCTAGTGAAAGGGTCCCACCTACAATAGTTTCAAACACACAGGAATAGATTTATTTAGGAACATAATTTTCCAGGTTCTGCAAAAGAGTTAAACTACCTCATAATGGAAGACTCATCTTAGGAAAGATATGAATGCTCTTCAGTGTGATACACAAGTTTTAGACAATTCCTATCATAACCCTGACAAGATATTTTTTGAAGATTTTGACAAGCTGCATGTAAAATTCCTGTGGAATGAAAACTCAAGGAGACTTAGCATATCTATTTTGAAAAAAAATGAAGAAATTGAGAGACACTACTTGATTTCAATAAGTATTACATAGCTTATGAACACTCTTGGGGGTTGTTGCAGGGATATACACATTAATCAGTGGAATAGAATGGAGAATCTGGAAACACATCAACACAAAACATGCCCAAGTTTTTTGCCAATAAGCAGGACTAATTCAATGATAAAAGGATCCCTTTCTCAAAATGTTGCTGGACCAATTGGGACAGAATTAAACTTAAAACATTTCCTCATATCTCATGCAAAATTTATCTCATATTGATCATGAACTTAAATATAAAACAAATTCAAAAACAACTTTTCATAAAATCCAAAGAGTAAATCCTCAAGATCAAGTGTTAGGCAGTGTTTTTTGAATTGACACCAAAAGTGTCATTCGTAAATGAAAAATTGGTAATTTGGTCTTCAATGGAATTATACAACTTGTTCTGCAAAAGACCCTGTTACAACATTCATTGTTGGAGGGAATGTAAAATGGTGTAGCCCCTGTGGAAGAAAGTTTGGTGGTTTCTCAGAAACTTATGTGTAGAATTACCATATGACCTGGCAATCTCACTGCTATATTAACACCCAAAGGAATTGAAAGCAGGGACTTGAACAGATATTCTCACACTGATATCCATGGTGATGTTATTCACAATGGCCCAAAGATGGAAGCAGCCCAAGTCCCAGTGTTCATCAAGTCATGAATGGATAAACAAAATGTTGTCTATACACAGAATGGAATATTATTCAGGTGTAAAAAGGAATGAAGTTCTCATATATATGACAACAAGGATGAGCCTTGATGACATCGTGATGAGTGAAATAAGCCCATCATGAAACAAGGAACATATGATTTCACTCATATGAAATAATTACAATAAAGAAATTCATAGTGTTAGAAATTTGACTATAGGTTACCAGGGACTAGGGTGGGTGTAAGGAATGTTCAGTTAATGTTAAATTGTACCGAGTTTCTATTTTGGGTTTTAGAAGCATTTTGTTAAGGGATGGTGGTGATGGTATCACAACATAGTCAATGTGATGAACAGCACTGAGTTATATATTTGAATGTAGTTAAAAGGGGGAATATTAGGTTAGTAGGTTTTAAAAAATGCATAAGACTGTACAACACAGAAAGTGAACACTAATGTAAACCACAGACCATAGCCAATAGTGCAACTATAATAATGTTCTTTCATCAATTCTAATGTATGTACTACACCAATGCACAGTGGTAAGGATAAGGTGGTACATGGGAACGCTTTATTTCGTGCATGACTTTTCTGTAAACCCACAACTTCTTTAATAAAAAATTGTAAAGAAGGATAAAAACAAGTTACACACTGGGAGAACATATTTGGAAACCATGTATCTGACAAAGGACTTGTATCTAGGATAATTGAAAAATCCTGAAAACTCACTCCCAGCTGCTTTGCACTGGAAATCCTCAGTCTGATTTCACACACAGATAGCAGTAATGTGGCCAATGATTTCACTTGCCTTGTCACCACTACAAAGAGCCACATGTAAAAACATGGTTGAGCCCCGCAAATGGCACCTGCACAGTAATATTGTGGCAAAATGAATTGAGTGTAGCAAATTGTTATTCTAAATCTTGCTCATTGGGTTTAAAAATATAAAAATCAGAATAGACCATGAAAGAACTGTTTATTTTGTTCCCACACAAACCTCACAGTAGCCCTCTGCCCCATGTTCTGTTTTCCTCCTCTTTATATTGATGGTGACAGAGAGGCAGAGAGACCTTAAGACACTCCAGACAAGTGACAGGTGGAGACCAATGCTCAGGCAGTCCAGCTCCTGACTCTTGATTACACTTGTAGGATGTGGACATTATGGAATGCAAGGAACTGGGAGTTGGATCAGAGCCACTGATGGAAAGCCTTTCAGGAATCTAGTTCAGTCTCTCAGTGAGAAACAAACTTTGCAATTTCAATTCTTTTGGGTATTTTTCACTTCTTGGAGACAATGTTCAAATTATCATAGTAAAGGCTAACTTGAGAAATTCACAAGAATGGAAAATAACATAG
>JAQZBX010090695.1:0-12479 GCA_029593785.1 Cabassous unicinctus
GTGTGGGAATGGATACTAAGGGTATGGGATAATGGTGGAAGGAATATAAAGTTGGATCAGGCTGAATTTATTGATATGGGCCCACTAAGCAGAAATTCTGGATTCAACACTGTAGCTCAAGGGGTTAGAAAGGGCTCTAACAGTTTGTTTGGGTGGCTGACTGAAGCATGGACCAAACGATGGCCTAGCATGTCTGATGCTGAGATGCCTGATTTGCCCTGGTATACAGTAGATGAGGGGATTCAAAGGTTTAGAGAGATTGGAATGCTAGAATGGATTTACCATTTGAGACCTGCCCACCCACCCCAGGAATGTCCAGAGGACACACCTTTAACCAGGACTATGAGGAATAAATTCATAAGACTAACTCCATCTTCTCTGAAGAGCTCTTTGGTTGCCCTTCTCTGCAGTCCAGATACTACTGTAGAGAGGGCTGTAATGGAATTGGAATCCTTAAACATTATGGGGATGATTGGATCTCCTCAGTTAATCACCAAAGGCAAGGTGGGCGTGGCTACCGCAATGAAAGACAGATTCAAAGCAGCACACAGAATACTCTGAGTTGCATGGAGTTATGGCATTGGCTAATAGATCATGGGGTACGTAGAAGTGAAATACATGGGCAGTCTACTAAATTTCTTCTGGATCGGTATAAGCAGAAGAGTTCTAAGTCAAGTGAGCAAAACCCTAACTCAGTTACAGACACAGAGAATCACGGCCCCTTAATCAATTCCCAGATTTGAGGCAGTTTACAGACCCAGAGCCCCTTGAATGAGGAGAAGGCCAGGTCCCCTTGGGGAAGGATCCTGTAAAACTGCCAAAAATTAATACTGTTAATCCTCCTCCCACCTTTCCCCAGGGAGACCTACAGCCTTTTGCCAGAGTAACTGTGCATTGGGGAAAAGGAAATGATCAGACATTTCGGGGATTATTAGACACTGGCTCAGAAGTGACATTAATTCCATGAGACCCAAAACATCACTGTGGTCCACCAGTCAGAGTAGGGGCTTATGGAGGTCAGGTGATTGATGGAGGTTTAGCTCAGGTCCATCTCACAGTGGGTCCAGTGGGTCCCCGGACCCATTCTGTGGTTATTTCTCCAGTTCCAGAATGCATAATTGGAATAGACATACTCAGTAACTGGCAGAATCCCCACATTGGATCCCTGACTTGTGGAGTGAGGGCTATTATGGTTGGAAAGGCCAAGTGGAAGCCTCTAGAACTGCCCCTGCCTAGCAAAATAGTAAATCAAAGGCAATGCCGGATTCCTGGAGGTATTGCAGAGATTAGTGCCACCATCAAGGATTAGAAGGATGCAGGGGTGGTGATTCCCACCACATCCCCATTCAACTCTCCTGTTTGGCCTGTGCAGAAAATGGATCTTGGAGAATGACAGTAGATTATCGTAAACTTAACCAGGTGGTGACTCCAATTGCAGCTGCTGTCCCAGATGTGGTATCATTGCTTGAGCAAATCAGCACTTCCCCTGGTACCTGGTATGCAGCTGTTGATCTGGCAAATGCTTTTTTCTCAATTGCCATTAGTAAGGACCGCTAGAAGCAGTTTGCTTTCAGCTGGCAAGGCCAGCCGTATACCTTCACTGTCCTGCCTCAGGGGTATATCAGCTCTCCAGCCCTATGTCATAATATTGTCCACAGGGACCTTGATAGTCTGTCCCTCCCATGAGACATCACACTGGTCCATTATATTGATGATACCATGTTGATAGGACCTACTGAGCAAGAAGTAGCAAGGACTCTACATTTATTGGTAAGGCATTTGCGTGAGAGAGGATGGGAGATAAATCCAACAAAAATATAGGGTCCTTCCACCTCCGTGAACTTTCTAGGTGTCCAGTGGTGTGGGGCCTGTCGAGATATCCCTTCTAAAGTAAAGGATAAGCTGTTACACCTGGCCCCTCATACAACCAAAAAAAGAGGCACAACGCTTAGTTGGCCTTTTCGGATTTTAGAGACAACACATTCCTCATTTGGGTGTGTTACTCTGGCCCATTTACCAAGTGACCAGAAAAGCTGTTAGTTTTGATTGGAAACTGGAACAAGAGGAGGCCCTGCGACAGGTCCAGGCTGCTGTGCAAGCTGCACTACCACTTGGACCATATGATCCAGCAGATCCAATGGTGCTGGAAGTTTCAGTGGCAAATAGAGATGCTGTCTGGGGCCTTTGGCAGGCCCCTATAGGGGAATCACAACACAGACCCTTAGGATTTTGGAGCAAAGCCTTGCCATCCTCTTCAGGTAACTACTCCCCTTTTGAGAAGCAGCTTTTGGCTTGCTGCTTGGCCTTAGTAGAGACTGAACACTTAACCATGGGCCATCAGGTTACCATGAGACCTGAGTTGCCTATCATGAGCCGGGTATTGTCTGACCCACCAAACCATAAAGTTGGGCGTGCACAGCAGCACTCCATAATAAAGTGGAAGTGGTATATACAAGATATATGTATCTTCAGGGCTCGAGCAGGTCCTGAAGGCACAAGTAAGTTACATGAGGAAGTAGCCCAAATGCCCATGGTCACCACCCCTGCCATGTTACCTTCTCTTTCCCAGCCCACAACTTTGGCCTCTTGGGGAGTCCCTTACAATCAGTTGACTGAGGATGAGAAAACTCGGGCTTGGTTTACAGATGGTTCTGCACGATATGCAGGTACCACCTGAAAGTGGACAGCTGCGGCACTGCAGCCCTTTTCTGGGACATCCTTGAAGGATAGCGGTGAGGGAAAATCTCTCCCAGTGGGCAGAACTTCGGGTAGTGCACCTAGTTGTTTATTTTGCTTGGAAGAAGAAATGGCCAGAGGTGCGTTTGTACGCTGATTCATGGGCTGTTGCCAGTGGTTTGGCTGGATGGTCAGGGACTTGGAAGGAGCATGATTGGAAAATTGGTGACAAGGAGGTCTGGGGAAGAGCTATGTGGATAGACCTTTCTGAGTGGGCAAAAAACATGAACATATTTGTGTCCCATGTGAATGCTCACCAGAGGGTGACTTCAACAGAGGAAGAGTTTAATAATCAAGTGGATAAGATTACCCACTCTGTGGCTAATGCTCAGCCTCTTTCCCCAGCCACTCTTGTCATTGCCCAATGGGCTCATGAATAAAGTGGCCATGGAGGTAGGGATGGAGGTTATGCATGGGCTCAGCAACATGAACTTCCCCTCACCAAGGCTGACTTGGCTACAGCTACTGCTGAATGCCCAATCTGCCAGCAGCAGAGACCCACACTCAACCCCCAATATGGCACCATTCCTCAAGGTGACCAGCCTGCTACCTGGTGGCAGGTTGACTACATTGGGCCACTTCCACCATGGAAGGGGCAGCGATTTGTTTTAACTGGAATAGACACATACTCTGGCTATGGGTTTGCGTTTCCGGCATGCAATGCTTCTTCCAAAACTACCATCCGTGGACTTATCGAATGTCTTATCTACTACCATGACATTCCACACAACATTGCTTCTGACCAGGGAACCCATTTCACAGCAAATGATGTGTGGGAATGGGCACATGCCCATGAAATTCACTGGTCTTACCATGTTCCCTATCACCCTGAAGCAGCTGGATTAATAGACCGGTGGAATGGCCTTTTGAAGACTCAATTACGGCGCCAACTAGGTGGCAATACCTTGCAGGGTTGGGGCAGTGTTCTCCAGGAGGCTGTGTGTGCTCTGAATCAGCGTCCTCTCTATGGTGCTGTTTCTCCCATAACCAGGATTCATGGGTCCAGGAATCAAGGGGTGGAAATAGAAGTGGCACCACTTACTATAACCCCTAGTGACCCACTAGGAAAATTTTTGCTTCCTGTGCCTGCAACCTTAAGCTCTGCTGGTCTACAGGTTTTAGTTCCAAAAGGAGGAGTGTTGCCACCAGGGAACGTAACAATGATTCCATTGAACTGGAAGTTAAGGCTGCCACCTGGCCACTTTGGGCTCCTCTTACCTGTGAATCAACAGGCAAAGAAGGGAATTACTGTACTGGCTGGGGTGATTGATCCTGACTATCAAGGGAAAATAGGACTACATCTACATAATAGGGGTAAAGAAGAGTTTGCCTGGAATACAGGAGATCCTCTAGGGCATCTCCTAGTACTGCCATGCCCTGTGATTAAAGTCAATGGAAAATTGCAACAAACCAATTCAAGCAGGACTAACAATGGCCCAGAAGAATCTTTGGGAATGAAAGTTTGGGTCACCCCACCAGGCAAAGAACCACGGCCAGCTGAAGTGCTTGCTGAAGGTAACGGGAACATGGAATGGGTAGTGGAAGAAGGTAGTGATAAATATGAACTTCGACCATGTGACCAGTTACAGAAACAAGGACTGTAATCGTCATGAACCCTTCTTCCTTGTTCCGTTATGAGTATGATTGTATACATACACAAAACGAATTGCTTGTTTTCTTCCCCAACCTTTTCCCCTAGCATATGAAAAGTTGTATTAATTTCACGTCATAATATTTAAGGATGTCAAGTTTAAGAGTGAATATTACTCAAGGACTTGCACCCTTTTCTGTGAGGAATTAATGTGTTTCCGGTTGTGTGCAAGGGAGTTGAACATTGTTAGGTGGAAATATATCTGTATGCTTGTCTGTTATTGTTTTTGCTTAGAGATTAAGTATGGTTTAGGGTAATGTGTATGACTGTCGAGTTGACAAGGGATGGACTATGATGGTTAGGCTAAAGTGTCGACTCGGCCAGGTAATTGTGTCCAGGTGTTTGGTCCAGCAAGCACTGGGCTAATTGTAATACAAGAGCATTTATGGACTTCGATCACCAGTGAGTTTACTGCGTGGATGGCTGATTACATCTGCATCAGTCAGGGAGGTTGCATCATCAGTGGGTGACGCTTTTATCCAATCAGTTGAATGCCTTAAAAGGGGAAGTGATTTCAACATTCAGAGAGAATTTCCCAGTTCGTCCTTGGACAGCCAACTTCTCCCAGAAACTCATCAAGGACCTTTCATCGGACTTTCATCAGAGCCCCTGGTTTGCAGCCTGCCTGTGGAACCTGGACTTGTGCATCCCCACAGTCGCATGAGAGACTCTTATAAAATCTCATATTATTGACAGATATGTCCTGTTGATTCTGTTTCCCGAGAGAACCCTGACTAATACAGCCATATTAATATAGCCACCGCTGATTTCCTTTGAATTAATGTATGCATGATATATCTTTTTCCATCATTTTATTTCACCCTGCCTCTATCATCATATTTGAAGTGAAATTCCTGTAGATAGTATATAGTTGGGTCATATTTTCTAATGCACTCTGCCAGTCCTTCTTTTAATTGGTATCTTTAGACCGTTTACATTTAATGTAATTATTGGTACGTTAAGGCTTAATTAAGTCTGCCATTTTATTTTTTTATTTTGTTTTCTCTGTTTCTTGATTCTCACTTTTCTTTTTCCTGCTTTTCTTTGGGTTACTTGAACATTTTTTTAGAAATCCAGTTTGATTTATCTATAGGGTCTTTGAGTGTATCTCTTTATAGCTTTTTTTTAATGGTTACTCTAGGTATTTCATTATATACACAGAGCTTATCACAGTCCACTGGTATCATCCTTTTACCACTTTGAGTGACCTGTAGAAGCCTTGCATTTATGTCCCTTTATCCAACCCCATTTATAATTTTAAATTTTTCCAATACAGACATTTAGTTACCACACCAGATAATGTTACAATTTCTCCTTCAATTGTCAAGTATAATTTAGAAAACTCAAGAGGGGAAGGAAAGTCTGTTCTGTGTGCCCATATTTTTGTTCACTGTGTTCTTTCTTCTTCCTAGTGTTCCAAGGTTTCTTCTTTCAATATTTCCCTTCTGTTTAAAGAACTTCTTTAACCATTCATTTCGGGTAGGTCTGCTGGTGGCAAATTCTCCTAGTTTTTCTTCATCTGAGAGTGTCTTAAAATCCCCTTCATTCCCAAAGGGATATTGTCACTGAATATAGGAGTCTGGGCTGACAGTTCTTTTCTTTCAGCACTTGAAAAATGTTGTGCCACTTCCTTCTGGCCTCTGTGGTTTCTGATGAGAAATCTTCTGTCATTCAAGTTATTTTCCCCCTCTAGGTAAGGTGTCTTTTTCTTTCTCACTGCTTTCAAGATTTTTTTCTGTCTTTAGTTTTCAGAAATTTAACTATGATGTTTTTGGTGTCACTTTCTTTGGATTTATCCTGTTTGGGGTTTGCTCATCTCTTGAATCCCGTAGGCTATGTCTTTTGCCAAATATGGGAAGTTTTCAGCCATTATTTCTTAGAGTACTTTCTCAAATCCACCTTCTTTCTCCTCTCCTTCCAGGACTCTGATGACATGTAATATGCATTCTCTTTTTAACGGTTCCACAGTTCCCTAAGGCTCTGTTCTTTTTCCTTTTTTTTTTTTTTTCCTTTCAGTCTGATTCTCTCTGTTGTTCAGATTGGGTGCTTTCTATTGTTCTTTCTCCCAGTTCACTGGTTCTTTCCTCTTTCTCCTCCATTCTGTGGTTGAGCCCATTCATTCAGTTTTTATTTTGGCTGTGGTATTTTTCAAATCTAAAATTTCCATTTGATTCTTGTTTATATCTTCTATCTTTGCTCAGACTTTGTTTCTTTGCTCAGACTTTGTTTTTTCATTTGTGTAAAGTATGTTCAGAAGTGCATATTGAAACATTTTTATGGTGACGGCTTAAAATCTTTGTCAGATAATTCTGACATCTCTGCATTGGCATCTGTGGATTTTTGTCATTGAGTTTGAGATCTTGGTTCTATGTCATTTTTTATTGAAACCAGACATTTGGGGTTTTATATTATGAGACTTTGGATCTTATTTAAACCTTCTGTTTCAGCTGACTCCTCAGACATTTCTCTGGCAGGGGAAGAAAGAGGTGCTATCTCATTACTGCCAAATGGGGGATATAAGCTCAGGTTCCCCACTCAGCCCTTTTTGACACCTTTGGACGGTTTCATTACTGTTCACATGTTCTCCACTGACACCATAGGGAAATGTAGTGAGTTTACGTTTGAGGATTTTGGAGCTGATCAAGAAAGAGACTTGACCACTAGATGGCAGAAACCCTCAAGATATTTTTTTTAAGGTACCCCCTTGACATGTTGCAGGAGGGGAAAATCCTTCACATAGTGAGACCTTTGAGACCTTTCAGAGGCTGTAGTGTGAGACACCCACCCAGAAGCAGGAGAGGAGAATGGGATGGTTAGCACAATTGGGAATTTCTGGGTCAGAGAACTCTGAGGAGCAGAAATGGCTTGAGGTCTGATGACTACAGGGCTTTATCTTACCTATGACAAGCAGATGTCGGGTACAGTTTTGCGAGTATGCAAAGCAGGTCAGGTTGAAATGACTAAAATTTGGTGGCTATTTATTTATTTATTTTAAAGAAACAAACACTTCCCTGTCTCCCTTCCCCCATCTTTGTGAATTTGCTATTTCTGGTCATCTCTTGTGATATCATGCAATTTCTGCCCTTAAGTGCCTTGTTTATTTCACTGAGCATAATATTTTCAAGGTTCTTCCATGTTACAGCATGTCTCATTACTTTGTTCTTTCTTATGGCTAAATAATATTCCATTGTGTGTATGTACCACATTTTGTTTAGCCATCCATTTGTTGATGGGCACTTGGGTTATTTCCAGCTTTTGACTGTTGTGAATAATGCTGCTATAAATATTGGTATACAAGCATCTGTTTGAGACCCTATTTTCACTCTCTTTGGGTATAAACCTAGAAGTAGAATTGCCAGATCATATGATAATTCTATATTTATTTAACTTTTTGAGGGTCTGCCATAATTGCTTTTCACAGTGGCTACACATACAGTTTACATTAACAAATTTGGGCTATTTTTAAAGCAATTGGATGTAAAAGAATTTGAGTTTGGCGTTGGTGGCCTTTTTTGGTCTAATGGGCCCAAACTGCTGTGAAGGAGTAAAGCAACACATAGGACAGTGCACAGAGGCCATGCTTGACTCATTTATTTAAGGTATGGGAGTTTGTTACTGCCCATCAGAGATGAAAGTCCCAGATCTAGCCATCCTAGACTTTCTCTGACACTGCCCTAGTGGAAGATTAGAATGCTTTGTTACAGGCTGGTGAACTTAGAATCTAGGCTCCACATTTGGTCTTTGCTGCTGGGAGTAGGGGTGGGACACAGTTTTTTCTGTGTTGGACTGGAGAATAGCGTTTTTTTGTCTAAAACTTTTCTGTATTGCCCACCTGCACTTTTCCTAGTCCTTCAGCTAGAGACTGGAGGCTTTTGTTGCCTGTACCTGTTGGCATTTCCAGGTAGCTGACTTCTTTACCTCCAAGTCTGAGATATTTGAGGCAAAAAGAAAACCTAGAAACTCAACACTATGTTGTTACTTGGGTCCCAAGGTCCCTATCTGGTCTGCCTTCTCTCTACTTTTCAGGGTTCCCTTAAGTTTGTTTTATATGTAAAGTCCAGGGATCTTAGTTGTATTTAGTGTGGGAAATAAGGAAATAAGTGTATGTCTATTCCATCTTCCCAAAAGAAGCCTGCATTGCGTTTTAAAATTGGGTTTCTGGGACTTTGCATAAACAGACCAGCTCTTCACCTCAGCCCCAGCACCATTTGACCACATTTTCTCTAGTTTTGACCAGGGCAGCAAATGTATCTCTTAGAATTTCATGCATCCTGGATCCCAGAGGTTACTCTAGCATTGTTCTCAGGTGGCTCCATTGCCAGGATATCTCTTCTCCTGCTCACCACCCAAAAAGTATTACTTCTTTTCTGTTGGTTCTAGCTTGGAAAATGTGTGCTAATTGCTTTGGCCTCCATCATCTGTGATCCCTATAACAGTAACAATGTCCATAGTGAAAAAAGTAGAAAGTGTTTCAGCTGCCAGTGCCTGCCTCTTCCTCCCAAGTAGCAGCCCCTATGAAAAGGCAGCTACTAAAGCAAATGCAGGCCAAGCCTGACTCTGAAAGTTGTTCGCATTGAAGTTTACATGCTTAACTGATCAGTCTTTGATCAGTCCAAATGCTAAAACAGCAAATGTAGATGAATCGCTGAACCAGATCTGCTGTCCCTCACCCTTCCCTCTGAGCTCTGTTCTCAGGCAGATCAGCAGTCAGGGCTAAAGAAACCTAAAGCATCGTGTAAAGAGCCTATCTATCCTCTGTTGAGACTAAGGGCAGGCCTCTGAATTTTAAACAGACCTGAGCCTAGAAAGGGGTGAATTTATAGATTGGTAGAATCTTAGCATTGAAAAGATTGAAAAGAGCCCTAACACACATCTGTGTGGTCTCTCCATGTGCTGCTCCTCAACAACATCGCTGTCGGGGTCATTCCAGGTAGGTTTAGGTACTTCTGGGAGTCCACAGAGTCCACAGACTAAATGAAGGAACTTGCTGCCTTCCGAGGAAGCCCGTTTCATTGTTGGGTGAAATTTCCTTATACTGAACCAGAAGTCTGCCTCCTGGTCGGTTCGATGGATTCTATCTAGTTTTCTTCTTGATACTACAAAGAACACAACTGTTCTTTCCTCTCTGATAGACTTTTAAATTCTTGAAGGCACTTAGTGACTTTAATCTCTTTAAATCTCTTTTCAGATAAAATATCCTTAGTTCCTTCTACATTTCTTCATTTCATATCTTCTCCAGAACCCTTAATATTTTGTTGCCTTCCTAGGCCCATGGTAGTTGTCTCTTAAGATGTAGTATTCAAAGAATGATAGAACGTTAGAGTTGGAAGGGACAATTACAATTATCTAGTCTAGTCCCCTTTCCCCACTCTCTCTCTGTTTTAATACATTTAGTAATCATACGTTTTATTGGTAAATGGCTGCAGATTTAGATGCAGCTGGATTCAGTGAACCTTCAGAGACCTTCTAAAGCAGTTAGTCCAAAAGTTTATTTTGGTTGGGATGATCTGAAGCCTAGAATTGTAAACAAAATCTTTTTCTGTCAAACCTAGTAGTAGGAAGATTAACATCTCTTTTTAACAGAAATAACAGTAAGTAATGGCACAACTTTATTAAGATAGTTATGTTGTAATAAGTGTGCCTTATCCATGCTGGCTGTGCTGCAGTCACTACTCCAGGGGCCGTGATGTATGTCAGGTACTCAGAGAAGATCTCTGAATAGAAGGATGAAGTCACGGCCAAAGTGGGATCAGAAAAGGTCTCTTGCAGGGAAATGTAATATCTAAAATGGTTAAATCTTCTCGTAAGAAATTTCAATTAGGAACTGACCAGTTACCATCTCTTATGAATTAAGAGGTTGCTAGTTCTCTGAACTCAAAATAATAATAATATTTGAATATAGAATTTGCTTCATCTTTAGTTAGGCATTATTCTTTACTCCATTGTTAGGGAAAGACACTTCAAATAGGTTAAATCAGCTGCAAAAAATAGTCATATAGCTAGAGGACAAGTGTCTCTTCTGCTCATATCTTTTCCAAATGCTGTTCTTTCCTTAATAAATTCCTTGAATTTCATGTTAATGGTATTTGAATATATATCTGTTTTCTAGATAAATTTTATGTATAAGGGTAGGATGCTTGATTTCCCTGGAAAATGAAAACTGCTGTGGGATCTTTTTACCTCTGCCTTTGTATATCCCTCTACACAGAGAGCCCTTATGTTCTCCTCCTGGTGAAACTTGTGTGGCCTTCAATATCCGTCTCAAGAGTTAGCTCTTGGATATCTTTCCCTTACCCAATTTTAGGTTGGCAGAGTTGGTGACTATTGTTTTCCCACTTTGTTTAGGAGTACTTATACAGTGTGGCCAGTATTTGTTTATGTGTCTCATAACCACCAGACTGTGGACTCCAGAAGAATAAGGATTATTCTTTTTTACTATTGTAACACCTCAACCTAGCACAGTTCCTGGCACTTAAGAGACATTTGCTGTTTGCTAAATATGAGAAGTTAGCTCCTTACCTGTTGTGTCAGCCCTGGGGTTATGTAAAAACACAGAAGAAATTCCCCATCTGCACTGCCTCTGCCACCACCTCCACCCACCCCAAGACCAAATAGGACAAGGCAGTGAGGCCTGGAGGGGAAGCCACAAGCAAGCAGGTCTAGATCTTCTGCTTTCAGATAAGTTTGCTGAGCACCACCCCACTCCCATCTCCAGAGGGGAAATGACTTTCATGCACTTCAGTTACTTCTAGTTCCTAACAGTGCTTTTTCAGCCCAGTGTTTATTCAGAGGTAATACACTACAGTGGATAAGAACTTGTCCTCAGGAGTCAGACTGTCTGGGTTTGAATTCTGTCACCACCACTTAGTAACTATATCTTGGACAAGATTATCTACCACTTCATTTTTCAGTTTACTTGTGTTTAAAATGGGTTATTATAATGAATAAGTGAAAAAATGCACATAAAAGTACCCAGTATAGTACCCAGCAACTTACTGGAACTCACTAGACCTTTGTGGTTATTGCTGCTGTTTTATTATATCACGATGCCTTCCTTAGAGCACACATTTTAGTTGAAAAGATAGAAATATTGAGTGATTATCTAGTAGTTAGGCAGCTGTCAGTATTTTCTCAATTCTAGCTACCATTTATTGGGTATTTGCTTTGTACAG
The DNA here is from genome assembly GCA_029593785.1 of Cabassous unicinctus. Classification (NCBI taxonomy): domain Eukaryota; kingdom Metazoa; phylum Chordata; class Mammalia; order Cingulata; family Chlamyphoridae; genus Cabassous; species Cabassous unicinctus. Next base: position 11,560 of record JAQZBX010090695.1, read on the forward strand.
TATTTGGTTAAACACTTTACATACATCGACTCATTTATGCCCCACAATCACCCTATAAAGTATACATTATCATATCCATTTTGCAAATGAAGGAATGAGCTTGAGAGAGATGGAAAAAATTTGCCCAAGACGAGAGAGCAGTGGACTGTCAGACTCTAAAACATATCATCCTCACGTAGAGAAATTACATATGGTAACCAATTAGTGTCCTTCCTACAGCATTTACACATTCCTGTCATCAATACTCTCTGGACCCCTTCACTCTGAAATGATTGATCCATGCCTCTTCCAAGGTAAACATTTCTTTCAGATTGATTCATGTGAGGAAAAATTGAGGTACTAAAAAAATTAAGGTAAACATTGTATTTCAGATGCAGGACTTTCCATGTGCCAGGGCTTATTACCTTCCTGTGATCCAGGGCTGTCCATGAATGGTATCCAAGGTCCCATATAATATTTTAACTGTTATAGCACCTCACACCTTCACATTAAATTGGTTATCAACTAAAATTCTGACATCCTTATCACTTGAACTACTGACAAGCCAGGTCTTTTTTCTCCATTCTGATAGTTTCTCATATCTCAAGAGAGGGGGTACCTCCAAAAGAGGGCAGGATACAGATAAAGGCACTTGCAGGGAAGCGGGTGTGGCTCAATGGATAGAGCTCCCGTTTACCATGTGGGAGGCCCCGGGTTCGTGTCCTGTCCCGGGGCCTCCTTGAGAGGGCAGGCTGGCGCGGTGGGCTGATGCAGCAAGACCTCACAGCAAGGGGGAGATAAGCAGACCCGGAAAAACGGCACAGCAGGTGGACACAACAAACACAAGCAGCAAGGGGGGGATAAATAAATAAATAAATCTTTAAAAAAAAAAGGCACTTGCAGTACCAGAATCTTTCCTTCCTTGAGAGTTTTGCCTAAGG